>JAPYYV010025111.1:0-11756 GCA_030522625.1 Copidosoma aretas
GGCACTCGGTCAGGGTTGGTGTGGCTGCGTGTTGACCGTCGCTGCGTAGATTCTCCTCCTTACCAGCTCCCGTTCGTCCGTAGTACCCAAAACAGACGTAGTACGGCGCGTTATTCTAAATATCTATCTAGAGTTATCGAATATACGGGGACCGCCAATGATCTGGCCAGAGGTTGTCTCGTGACGTGACATTATTATAATGCCGCGTCACAGAATACACCAACTCTTCGAATAAATTGGTATGCTACTTATCAGGCCCCCCAGGTGCTCCTCATTATCAAGCTTTATTTTCGTCTTAATCTGTTTCCTTAAGGCCTTAAACTCTGCTGGTATTATCGCATTTGGCGAACGCACCATCCCACGGTAGACTCGATTCCTACAAGCGCATTCCACCTTCAGTATATCGTCAATCCAAGGGACCAGTCACCTGTGATTGTACCTATGCTAAAATGAGGCATGAGAGTTCAAAAGATTAATAAGTAGACTACGAAAAACCTCCAGGGAAAGTTCGACATCGCAACCAAGTAAGGCATTGGACTCCACCTCCATCAGCACACACAATTTGGCCAAAAGCTTCTCTGTAAAGAAATTCCTGAAATCACGCGAGCGAAGAAAAGGCTTACGTACTACAGCTATATAAAAGTCGTAGTCTAGGTACAGGTAATCGTACCCAGCAATGAATGGTACTGTTGACTGCGCACTGTGCTGTGTCTTGTCTGCTGCGTCCACGATAAAAGCGTCCAACTATGTATGTGTATTATCTTGATGCTGTGTGGCATCAAAGGCCACCGAATGAAGTGAATACTCGGAAATTAGGCGATAAAGGTGCGCAGAGTAGTATCCGTCAGTGAGTAAGTCGAAGCTAAGATCACCAGCGATTATGAGACCCAAGCAAGTGAGCACGTATCGTTGAAAGGACTCGAAAAAGCCAGTCAATACAGCACCCTTAGGGTGCCTTTACACAGATCTCAACAACAATGTCCGACCATTACATCCAGAAACATCAAGAATTAGATACTCTGTCTCACTCAAGCGTGCTATTTGTAGTGCCTCCCTAACATTGTAACGAAGCTCCTCCCGAAGATAACAAGCTACCCCCCACCTTGCATATATTTCCTCTTTCCAGTTTTTAAAGGTAACCCGCGATCATTTCTCACGAAATTGTACCCTGGAATATTATAGAGGGATAAATTCCGATCTGGATTGAGCCATATTTCTTAAATGCACTGGATGTCAACGTTAATATCATAGAAAAACCATTTAATAATATGAAGATGTTCACCCAGCGAGTTGGCATTTAAATTAGCTATTATAATATAAGTTTTGGAATGCAGTTGGGAAGGCTGCCAGCGATGTGTCTGTCAGACGAGCTTCGACGAATCAGATTCTGTAGCTGTAGTGATTATATCACTGCCTTCTTTCAAGCGAGCTACCATCACGATCTTACCATCACATGACCAAACACATCTATAACCAGCTTCTCTTTCTTCAGTTGACAAAAATAACTTATAAGTTTGATCCAGGAGAACCTCATAGAGTCTGATAACGGAGTCATGTGCAATGTCTGGAAAAAATGCCGTAAATGTGATCTCACTAAACTTACGAGCTTCACAAAGGACATGGTCTCTTACTTGACTAGATTTAAATTTTATTGTACAATGCGATACTGGACGAGCGCCCATGCCGCTGGAACTCCCAGCGATGTGTTGATGTTCATTAAAAGCCTCCCACCCTGGTGGTATTCCTGACTCATCTGCCGGCCCTGCTTTCAACACTACACTATCATGTATATCCAAACCATGGGGATCGGGTGTAGCAACTAACTCGTGCGAGGGTGGATGGAACGAGGAAAACCAGTTTAACAGGCCATCAACCACCTGCCTGTCCGATGCGTAATCACTCGGCTTAAACGACGTCAGAAGGATCGATGATGCTCTATTAGCGCGGTTCGCAGCAGCCTCACCATACACAGCATAATCATTCGTTTTCTGCAAACCAGTTAGTCATCCCAAACCACGTGTCGTATCAAAAGCGCTCGATCTAGGGGTTGAAAGACTCTGATTAGGCGTAAAGAATTCTTTTTAGAAAGGGTTTCTTTATCTTGACACGATATGAACGTACACAGCAATCAGCAAGCTTTGGATAACTCACGTACGCCTGTATGTAACCTGGGTTGAATCCAGTATCATACAAAGGACAATCTTATACATCCTTTCTGACGGGTCTGTTACACTTTTCATAAGTAGCTATAGTTCGCAGAGACTGCTAATTAAGGTCGAGTACAACTAAAAATAAAGAAATGTAAAAAAGTGAAAAAATATTCGGACACATGAATACATACACACAATCACACACAAACAAATTACACGGACATTTACAGCAAACACTAAACACCAACCATACGCGAGTATTAAATTTCATCTATCAAAAAAACATCAATATAAAAAGAAAATGACTGGACGCACTCCGCTCTAAATTGTATACGGCTACGTTCCGCGGTTTCGTGAAGGCCAAGTTCTACGCTCTCGTTGCTTTGATTTCGGCGGTTGATTATCTTTCTTAGTTTTAGTTTTACGCCCTTTTATATCATTAACGCTCCTTATTCTATTTTAATATCGTTATTAATCGCCGTATCATCAACATCGTTAAATGTCTCGTTGTCGAAAGCATCAGAGAAATCATCGCTCGCGCTATCGTCCCCCGCATTACTATGCTCGTCTGTACACCCTGATCAAATTTCTACCTGACTTGTACATGCAGTTCTATAATCTTTAACGGAAATTTTTGCGCATAGAGATTTTGCACGGTACGTATCAGATGGCAATACTTCCTCTATGGCAAACAGACCTTTACAGTTGGACTTAATTGACGACCACCAAAGCGATACGAAAATTTTGACATAGAATATCTTGGAGCCCAAGCTCTGCGTACAATGGCTGATTATTATGTTCCAAGAGTATTCAAATAATAGTACGGCAACGATGTGTATGTATATGTGAGCATAAGCGCCTGAAAAGAGCATACTTAGTGCTGAGAATAAGGAGAGTGCGGGAGATCAGCATTCGGAACTCGAGCGTTAGAAAAATAGACGTGTAAGACACTTATGAGTGTGCGTAGCGTGCGCCACCTATAATAAATATTAAACTGAATTCTGATATGTTTATTCATTGTGAAATCTTCTTAATTTCTAAGCTTAGATATACATACATCTACATTAAATAGTGAATTTGTGTTTGGCGAAAGTAACAGCTCCACTTACACCTCCCTCTCCCATTTTAGGGTAAAACTAGCATTATTGTGACCATTTTCTGTTTGTGAGTATGACCAACTACGCACCATCCACTCTTTTTCGGTTGCCCTCCCGCCTTCCCTCCTACAAAGGGGCTATGAAAGTTATGTTTTTTCGTGTTCAAAAATGGTTTAGCCCCCCAAAAGTCCCCAACAGCCCCGCCCCGCATTTTTTGTGTGGCCCCAATGTTCCCCCTTACCATCTACATTTCCGCATCTTCCTAACAACCACTGAATTATTTAAAGAGAAGTTCAAGACACCCACAACAAAACCTACTTGCTCTTACACATTTCGTAATCCTTTCGAGAGAAAGGCTTCCAAAAGAAGCTGAAGCCTTTACCTACCGTCCTCCATAGCTCTCCCACATTTCGATATCCATCCGAAAACGACTAAGTTTTTTGGAGTGCAGCTTAAGCTTTTCTCTCATGACTCCAATAGCATCCATAAAATTACTAAATGTTCAGAGAAAAGTCAAAGTGTTTTGAAGAGATGACAAAGGCTTCAAAGCCACTAAAAATATTTCAGCAATAGATGCAAAAAATAGAAAATAGTCTGGTTTATTTGGTCATAAGTTAATTTAATTCAAGAAATAAGGGACATGCCGATATATTTATCGGTACATCAAATAATAATTCATACGTTCAAAATAAGAATAATTGTTTAATCATAAAGAAATAACTTTTAATTCATCTTACTTTTTAATCTCCACCGCACCCCAACAGCTTTCATAAAAAAAAAAAGTTTTAACTTTATTTTTGCTGCTTAAAAAAAAATTTCAATGGAAAGAAAAATATTTATTATATAGCAAATTCCCACACCATCGTTGTGGTATTGATGTGATGAGCTGCATTGTTTTTATCCAATTTGCAAGAATTTTAATAATTCAATGAACGAATACAAATAAATGTATGACATGCCTATCCCCACCCTACACCCCAAGAAGTTTCACCTCACTCTAGACCCCGTTATTCTCCAACATCATATCAATACATGGAACTTTAACGTAGTGTAGCTCCTATAAAGCTCCTACCCGCTCCATTTCTTTCTGTCCTCCTTACACTTCTGCAGACCATTTTGATGCCTGAGAGAAAGACTGTCCCAGCACCTCGCACTCCCGGCACAACTATCCTAACTCAGCGCTTTGACGAAAAGAATCCCACCACGCTGCGTTACGACTAAATCGATCCCACCGCGCAGAGCTTCGACGAAGACAATCTTACCGTGCTACGATGCAACAAAGATCATCCTATCTCTTTACGCTGCGACGGAAAACATCCTACCGCGCTACAGTGCGACCAAGAGCATCCTATCTCTCTACGCTGCGACGAAAAACATCCCACCGGGCTACGGTCGGTCAAAGACTATTCTATTGCGCTGCGTTGCGTCGAAGACAAATCAAACTCAAAGTTTTTTCGTAGATAATCCCAGCGTATTGTACTGGGACGAAGAACATTTAATCTTTTTACGCTGCGACGAAAAACATCCTAACCCGCTATGTTGCGTCAAATACTATTCCACTGCGCTACGTGGCATCGAATACAATCCTGCCACGGTATGCCACGATAAAGAAAAATACTGACATGGATTTTAAATTTTGTAGATTTATCAGAAAGTAAATAGAACATAGCCTTTAACACCGACGTCTCTTTTTTAGGGGCCGGTAAATAAAGAAATGTACGTGAATAGATAACGAAAACGATGGCATAACAGACGAGTGGGTAAGTGTTACCCCTTAGCATCTTCAAACCGTTTTTTTGTTTTTTTTTTATATATAGATGCATGAGTAAATAAGTAAGTTAACAAATAGATGAGTAAAGACAATCGCGACGCACCAAAAGAGCCGGTGCTTTCAAAGCACAACCCTTATAATCTTATCAACCAGCTAGTCGACTCGATCCATTTTTTAGTGCTGAAATGAATACATCAATAGATCCATAAATAAATACAGAAAAACAATGTTGTTACATACGAGCAGGTAACTTCGATCCACATGCAAGCATTCACCGAGTAAATGACTCTTTTCATTGACTCATGTAAAGTAGATCATTTTTTGCAGGAAAAAATTACAGTTTGGAAGAACTGACAAATAGGTATGCTTACAGCCATGTTATCCAGCTATCCGACTAATCTAATTTTTATTGGCACAGTAGAAGATAGATTAATAAATGAATATATTATACGTAAAAAGTAATATGTTTGAATGTATTACAAAGTACTAAACAAAACACACAAAGACAGCTAAAAAAACACATGATACAGCTAATGTTTTAGCTGTATTTTCAGCTGTTTTTTCAATTATATGAGCAGCTGAAAATAAAAATAATTTTTTGCTATAGATATATTTATTTATTTATTCTTGTATCGTTAAATTGACCCTTTTATGTACTAATGATCTCCTCTAAATAACAATTTCCTTTTTGTTATCCTTTCCTGGTGAAAGAATCTGCCACCTTTACACGTTGGTTTTCATCGAGTATTGTCAGTAACATAATTAATAAAGGTACTTGTTGTTTACATTGTTTTGTGCAAGCAAGGTAAATGTGCAAAATTTCACTGATTATTTCTTTTATTGTAAGTGATTTTTATTTGCTCATTGTACGACAACTCATTCATAGTCTAGTAGATCTATTTTGAATTGCTTAATTTCGTAATTATAACAATCAAAAATTTTATTTAATGTACTTTTAAAAAAAGTTTTACCCATACAAGCATTTATTTAAATTTAATAGATTTTGCTTGCAGATCATGTACGTGAATTATAAGTTTTATCAAAACTTTAAATGGCGTTTTCCAGTTTGTCGGCAGTAAGATTATATGATAATGATACAATATGTATCAATAGTGCATGTTACTAATAATTATGTCATTCAAGACCTATTGTATCTTTATGTATAGAGACGTTAAAAAGGAACGTTTAAACGAAAGGTAATTATTTACAATACATTTTTTTTACTTTAATTGTGTCTTAGATTTTGTCATATTTTGGAAAGTCATCCGGCTGCTGAATTTCAGCTCGCCGCAGCCATAACTATAGATGAAACGCACTAACTCCGTCTCCTTTCCTTCGATTCCTCTCCTTTTTTCCTTTGGCTCCGAGCTTCTAAAGTGAAGCCGCCAAGTACGAATTTCAACAAGCGTTGAACTTGCTTGGTGTATTAATGTTTATTTATTGATTTGACTGTAAGACCGATATAAATATTTGTCTTGTTGCACTAACTCCGTGTTTTATATACATATTAAACTCTCTACAAGTCAAATAAAGGCATAGCGCATATTTTAGCTTTTACTTAACTAAAATAAACTAATACATATTATTTTCTTAAATAACCTTACTCGCTTGTACTTAGTGATTTTAGATTTTGTTTTTGAGGCACTCAAAAAAATGTTTTGTTTATTGAATACAATTGTACACAACAATATTGAGTGTCCTGTTTTACGTTTAACTTCTCACACATTTACTCCGCTCTTTCTTACATTGTTTTACCTTTTCTAATTACATTTTTTAAATAAATTTTTTATGCATAAGTTACTGGCATTAGCTCAAAGCGGATGAATATTTTGTTGTCTACACAGTGTTCAGGCCTTCTGTCATTTGATATGGATGATACAAATATACTACGCAAAAACACATTGAAAAAAGTATTTCAGTTGGTCATATCCGTCAGCAACCTCCTTTACCGAGTTTAAAACTGCCGCGCTCGACCATCGTGCCGCCTGCCTAAGGGATGCAGCACTAACGTTAAAATTAATGTAAGAAAAGGCTTCCTCCGACCTTTTATACGATAGGAGAATGGTTCTATATTCTCTGGTAGAATTTACTATCTTATCTGCCGTATAAATACTTTTGCAGCTCTGAATCTGAAAAATTAGTGGACGATTTTGGAGATATCATTGATTACACTCAATGCACACGTACACACGCACACACACGCACACTAACACAAGCGCGTATGCATGCACATACATATTAAAAAAAATGATAGTTATTTTTATTCCTTAAAATATAAAAATGTATAAAAAGATTTAAGGACACACTATTGTTTTGCTAGTACAATGCTTTATACATGAAAAAAATAGTTGTCAAGCGTGGTTGCGAAAAGTATGGCAAAAATTTTAAAAACTGATTTATTCCATTAAAAGTAAAATGCAAATTGTTTGTACGAACTTCGACTGTAGTAATCCTATGCCCAATAAAAATACGATAAAAAAGAGCTTAAATAACAATAAAAATAAGCAATTTTATAAAAAATTTGTTTGTATGTGTGCGTGCGCTCGCACGCACGTGCGTATATGTACGTAATTATTACTAACTCATAAGTAAGTCAACCTATTGTAATGATCTAGAGTTAATGATGTTAGCTTATAACTCTGTATAACGTCTTGAAAAAAGTGTAGATCTTATACCTCATTAACATTGCTATAACGATTTTTGTATATTTTGGCTGCATATATGTATATATATATTTTTTTAATTTTCTAATGTTTTTTTATTTCATCATTATAATTAATTTTTCTTACAACTTTATTAATTTTTTGATTATCTTTTTGTATATATATATATTTCTTGAATTTTTTAATTTTTTCTTGTTTTATAATTTTTTAATTATTATCTTTTGAATTAGGATATATTTTTACTCAGTATTGACCAACAGTTCGGAATTTTTTTCAAAAATCCTAAAAATTTTAAGGTTTTATTTAATAACTCCGATCCCCTGGTATTGACATTCTTTGCTAGAGATTTTAGAATATATATGTAGATTTTAGTTTTTTTTGTTTTGTTAAATTATGGTATCAGATCATTTTTTCTTTCTTCGATATACTGCTGTTATTATATGGGTAGAAACATATGGATACATGGATTGTCATAGGTTAAGTTAACCGTTTTGCAGGCTGAAACTTGCCCACCTTTCAGCGCCTGGCTTCCGCCTGAAGTATCCTGTTAGCCAACTAAGCTGGGTCCAATTTTGTCGTTCAGTCAGTGCTTTTTATGAAGCTATTCATAATTGACATTGTTATTATGAACGTTTACAATTGAAAGTTGTGGCGCTACAGTCGATAAAGACAGATTTAGGCACTGAGTATGACTTTAAGGTGACAAATTAATATTTATGAGTTACAATAGTCAAGTTGATATATTTATTCATTACCTTAAATTCATCCAAACTAAGTTCCGAATAGCGTTTATGCTTATATAAACTTTTTCTGATATATTTTAGGTCCTTCTGCACAACGCTTCATTAAAAAAATTTTCAAATTTTTTTTTTTCATAAATTTATCTTCAAGTCCTTCTGCAAAACCTTACGTTAAAATTTTTTCCAAATTATTTTGTCTGTATAATAAATGTACCTCTAAAATTTAATAATTTTCAAAATATTTTATTTTATACTTATTTTGACCAACAAAAACCATTTCTTAAAATTATTAAATTTTTTTTCTTACATTTCTTGCTGTTATCTAATGTCTACCTACATACTTATTGTGACCAAATTTTTTTTTTTTATAAAGATCTTAAAATGAGTATTACAACCTTCAAATTCTTTTACGAGATATTCTTCAAAAACTTAAGAAAACATTTTTGCTTGGATGTCGTAAACTTCATGAAAGTCAAAATTTTCTTACAGTATATTAGATTTTTTCTTTAACTTATAAAACTAACCTTTTCTTATGGTGACAAATAGATATATATCAATTACAATAATCAAGTGGATGTATTTATTTGTTATCTTAAAGTTATCCCCAGTTTTGAATAATCTCTATGATTAGTCCCCGGTACCATGGAGTGCGTTACGCTTAAGCGTAACCACTTGAGCCCGTTATAGTGAGAGAGTGTTCAAATATGCGATCCTATTCCTCCCTTTCGCAGCGTTTTAAAACGGACACCCACTTATTTGTAACTGCCAGAACCTAAAATTTTAATAACCAAAATCGCACAAGAAGTAGGCACAATAAGGTTTAATAACAAACTTTTTTCAACCTTTTTTTCTCAGATAAATAAGGATCAGAGAACTATTTTTCGAGAAATTATTAGTTCCAATAAAAAAATATTTTTCGTTGATGGTCCAGGAGGATCTGGTAAAACGATTTTGTATAAAACCTTGATTTATTATTTCTTATCAGATGGTAAAAAAAGTCTTTCTATGGCATGGACAGGCATAGCCTCTATTTTACTCCCTAAAGGAATGAAAAGTCATAGGACTTTTAGATAACCTTTAGATTTGAGTTTAATTAAATCCGTTACATTAGAACTACAATAAGATGAAACAAAATTATAAGAAGCTGACATGATTATTTCGGACGAAGCATCAATGATTCCAAAGAAAGCATTAGAAATTGTTGATAGTACGTCACGTGATTGGACAAATAACAACATTCTATTTGGAGGTAAATTAATAATTCTTGGTGGAGATTTTCGTCAAACTTTTCCAATAGTAAGAAATGCAAATAAAATGACGATCATTGAAGAAACTATAAAATTTTCTTATTTGTAGTCACATTTCATAATTTTAAAATTAAAAATAAACATGCGTTCAATCGACAAGAAATTTTCATATTTACTTTTAAAAATAGGAGAAGGAAAATTAAATTCTTCTAAAATACCAGAAAAATGGAGATTAAATGATGTATGTTCTAAAATTTTCAATAATGTTAACGATTATTCAATAAATAATGTAATTTTGACGTCACACAATTAGTTTACGTATGACTTAAACAATACAATTTTGAACACAACGGCAGGAAATGCTGTAACTTATTATAGTGTAGATAGTGCAACTTACAAGAGAATTGATTTATCTGATGATAATATATATATTATGTTCCAACGGAATATCTGAATTCTATTCGAGAGGGTCTTCCACCTCATGAACTGAATTTAAAAATAAATTCCATCGTAATGTTGATTCGAAGTCTATGTATTTCAGAAGGTTTATGTAATGGAACAAGATTAAGAATAACAATATTATACAAGTATAATATTGAGGCTGAAATTATAACTGGTGAAAAAGTTGGTAATAGAGTATCTATTCCAAGAATTACTTTGAATAGTGGAAATTCATCTTCATTACCTTTTATTTTATACAGAAAACAATTTCCGGTGCAGTTAGCTTTTTCTATGACTATAAATATGTCTTAAGGCCAAAGTTTTGATAAATTAGGTTCGTACTTAAAGAAGCCCTTATTTTCTCACGGTCAATTGTACGTTGCATTATCGAGATATAAGAATCCTGATAATATTTACATACAAAACGAATTAAAAAATTCTAATAAAATAAGCAACATTGTTTTAAAGGAAGTTATTGATGAATTTAAATGAAACAATATATTGTCTTGTGTTTAAAATAATAATAGTTGTTGAATAATGCATGATTCTCACTTTATGAATTGTTTCACAGTAAACATACGCAAACGCACATAAAAACTCTTACACATGGAATGCATAGTAAGTACACCTCCACGTAGTGCATTCTGGGTAACGCTAAACAACTTACAATATTTTTTCTACTGATGAAACGAAGAAGTTTATTTATTTATTAAATCATCATTAAACACCATGATGTTTTTATTTGAATAAATGTACATTAAAATAATGATGTATTAATATTTAATTTTTGTACTTGAAAACTGAAAAACTTCCTATATAAAAATATTGAAAATTTGTTTTATAAGTAGATATTATTATTGAATAAATCAATTTTTTTTTAAATAATTATTTTCTTCTCACTATTTAACAAATTAAAAAATAATGTTGTACTTAACGAATAAGTATGTAGTATGACAAATGAAGGATTTTCATTCATTATATTATGCTTACAATAATATATTAAAACATATACCCATACGTGTACTACATATAAATCCAGTACAAATTTTTTTGTTTACCGCCATAGTAGAACGAAGTTGGTTATTGTTAGGCGTAGTATTAAAACATATATATTCTGTTTGGATGGGTCTTCTGGTATCTGTTTCATCAGCTCTATCACTGACGGTCACGTTGTTTATTTTTTGCCTCAGTAGAGCAATGTTGGGTCTTTTTGACGTAGTAGTAGAACATTGTATTAAGACAAATGTTTCTATTTTTAAAAATATGAAGATTACTTACCTAAAATCTAATTGGTTTTCTCCCTCAAAAGCATGTGCTATCCAGAAAACCTTGTCTATTTACATCATGATCGAAAGTATGATTCACGAAAATATATTACCAGTCATTTTTTTAATGAAAAAAAAAATAGTTTCCGATTGAAATATCTTAGCCTATAACTGCTCAGCTATAGTTTGCTAGACTACAGCGCCATGATAATTTGCACACACCTGCTTCTTTTGCATCATGTGCATGAATAAGTTGCTCTGCCCGATCCCTGTTATCGGATCGTATGTAATCGGAATACTTCGTCTGTTTTCGGTAGAGTTTGGCGAAAACTTGTCTTTCGGGTGACGTCGGCCATCTTCGGCTATTGTTAAAATGCGGGGG
>JAPYYV010025115.1:0-14519 GCA_030522625.1 Copidosoma aretas
ATATATATATATATACAGTGAGGTGTTGGTGACGGAATGGTTATAAGTGTCGGGCGTTTGTCACGCTGCGCGTTGTTGTGATACGCTGGCTGTGCGGGGGAGGGAGAGTGATTCATCGCGACTCGGGGAGGAAGGGGAAGGCTGCTCCGCCCCGCGGCGGCGTTGAGAGAGCATTGTTGCTATAATTTTGTTTGTATTTTTTTTTATAACGTTCCAAGGTAGAATTTTTATCAGCGAGAAGGATAAGCAACGGGTGCGCTCTGCTCCGTTTTGTTTCTGCTATATGTACTGGCATGGGAGTCGGAGCGTTTGTTTTGAATGAGCACCGAATGTTTTGACAGGAGTGGAAAGTGAGGGGGACGGTTGGTCTGAAAAATGTTTGTTCTGTCTGTATTACTTATCCAAAGATTTACCTTTCACAAACGAAGCTTGTTCTTTTGTGATGAATGATGTTTTACTATTTTTGTAAACGTCATAGTTAACTGTTATTTGAATGATTTGAAAAGTTCAACCGACTACGTTTGATTACATTTTCTTGGGATAGCTTGTAAAAACGTCCGGTAAACCTTGTTCTTTACTTTTGACCTTGTCGGTCAGGTCTATACTTATGTATATACGATAGCACCCGCGCACCGGGTACTAATCAGCTGACAACGAGCATTACGCATGTCTATGACTCACGGAGCGCATATATAAGTGAATTTACCTGATTATTTTAATTATTTTAACGTCTCTGCTGTTGCGTGGCGAAATCCCGCAATTACCACGACTTACTCCCCTCATAAAGTTATTTTCCACTATCACATTCATATGCCCACAGTGCGAATAGAAGAATACAAATTTGATTTATCGACAAGAAGGCCAATATGCATGAATTACCGTGACGCAAAGTTCACCTGTGTATAACAGATAAGCGGGGGATGAAAACTCGATAAGCGCGCGCATCTCGAAATTCCCGCGTGCAAGAGAGAGAATCGGAACGCGGGTTACGCGAGTGTAATGGAATTAATTAGGCCAATACTTAAGACATCACGCCGCTTCTCGAGCTGTATCCGATCATTAGCGACGAAAAGGACGGCAATGAAGCCCCTATAGCCGGTTGGCAGGATGGTGTCGAGGTTTTTTGAAAAGTTGCTTCTGTCAAAAGCTCCAATGGGGGCGTGAATATATTTTTGTTTCTCAAAATGAACAGGATTTATTGCTGTCACTGGCGTTTTGGGGGTTTAAATTTTATTCATCAATCGTTGAAATATTGCGTGGGCTGATTCATGCATCGTAGATATTTAAAAATATATATTCTACACTTGATGCATGATACCAGAAAACGATTTTTACAAATCATAAAGTGTAAAAGTGCAACGTGTGAATATAGAAATATTTTTCAGCGCTCTGTCGTTACAAATCATTGTTATAAATATATTTATGATGTAAGTAAACTATGACAAGCTTTTTTTTTTTCTTAACGTATTGGGAAAATAAATATAGTCACAGCGTATGCATGACGTATAATTTTAAATCATTCAGAAGACTTACTTGAAATTTAACTATTCTCACGTGCCCGGAATATCACGTGACAAATGTGGAACATAACATGTACGTCTTATCTTGCTCTTACCGCGGCAAATTTCCTCGAGTAACCCACTCTAGTAGAGTGACGTTTACTTGAGGCGAAATAACAACTCCTTATTTGAAGCAACTTTCAAGTGATAGCTTGCAGTAAAGAGACAATTCATTCAATAAAAAATATGTGAATGCTATTGAAAAAAAAAAAAAAATTGTTCCAAAAATCACTTCAGTATTATTTTACAATGAGTTTATTGAACTTACATTTTGCAATAATTAAATATCACCTTTGTGTCTCTCAAATTGTAATGAAATTACCTTTAATTTTACGCGTCAATCAACGATTAAGTATATTCCATCAACTGTTTTGTGAAAAGCAGTTCTCTATCGTGCTTACCTCAAGCAACGTAAAGTGAAAAACGTATAAGAAAACTTTGGCGGAATAATAAAAGGTTAAGGAAAAATTCTCCCTATTTTAGAAAAGTATTCCCAAAAATATAGAACTTGAATCGAGTTTCATCGTCCGGTTGGAAGCTTACTGTTTTTCTAATCAATTTTTAAACTGTTCTAAAAACATATCTCGTGAATCAGAATACACGATACGATCAAGTTTATATTTGTCTCTAAAACAATCGATGATCATCAATATTGAAACTCCACGTCATTCAATGCAAAAGAAATGAGAAAAGTCACGTCCCTGCGATCGATTTTCTGAACTTGACATCTGTGGACGCGGCTTATCCGGCTGAAAAATTCCATTTATATAATATCGAGAGAGTTACATTGCGTACCGAGCCAAATTAAAAATAACCCTTTTCCTTCCAGACGGCGAAAAAAAATCTCCACGCGTAAATTATTCATCAGCCGCGTAAACCACTCAACACCCCCAAAGCTTCGAATCGGCAATCTCCCGACTTCTCTCTCTCTCTCTCTGCACCTTCGTCAATCGAGAAAAAAAAGCAACCCACGCAAATCCATCCCCATGAATCTAAAAATAAGCCCGACGTGCGTACGCAACCCTTATACATACATGCATAACACAACGTGTGCTTGCCGGCATGTGCGCGTGGGAGGGCAAAGGTGATTCTCGCAACTCGCCCCCAACATTGATTTCATGACGTATACATACAAACGTAAGCGCAAGTTTTCCCACGTCGGATGATATCCTGCTCATACCCTCTGATAAAGGATAAAGCAGACGCGTGCATTCCTACGCAACTCCAGCCGTATAAATATCTCGCACGTACAAGAGACCACCACCACACAACCTTCCTGCCTCCCACACGGCCTGCCCCCCCCCCGAGTCTGCGTGTGACGTCACGACGAGCGCCGCCGATCAATAACTCAAAACGGAGCGAGAGAGCAGATATGCACCTCCGTCCCGGCTTCGCGCGCGCGACAAGGGGAGGCACACCGCGACGCGAACTTCTGCTCCCGCGTCCACTTTTGGCTCCCTTCGCGCGACAGCTTTTTTGGCGTGCGTTGTCACAGCCGCGGGTATTATACATACACCGGAAGCTCGGCCAGGAGATTTTTAATGCAACGCCGATCGTACGCGCGGCGCTAATGGCAGGGCTCGGCGCCGTGTCCGACGTAGCGGTCGTTTTGCTTATTGCACCCCCCGCCCTTGGTGGGCCCGTACCGCCTAGTGCGAGCGCGCTCCGCTCCGCGAGCAATGACGATCCAACCTTTTTTCTCAACCACGAAAATTTTGCGCGAAACCATACGCAAGGTTGGGCAATCTCGTTAATGCGCTCGCTGTCATTTTTAACTTCAACTCCTTCCGGAAATTTGTTGCCGTTTTTCTTACTTTTACCGCTCAAATTTCTGCTACTCGCATCTTTTTTTGTTTCACCTCGATGTCTTTCAGAATTTTTCTCCAAACTATACTCTTGGCTCGGCATCATCCTCATCAAGTGCATGCAGCCGAGCAACAAAAAGCTCTCAACATGAAGCAGGTGTTTCGTAACGGGGCCATTAAAATTTCATAAAATTCAACCGTTCGGATTTCCCAGTCCCACGCTATGGAAATAGATTTGAGATTTAAAAGATTAGCTGCTGTTACTGATACGTGCACGCATGTTCACTTATTAAAAACGTATTTGTGAAACTTTATTTTTGAACCCGGATGTCATCGTTTTAATTTAAACCGCTTGTCACCTACATTTTTCAGAATGATATTTTCACGAATGGCCTTTCTCCTGATGATTGTACAACAGTGGCACGACGCTTTTCAACAAATCCCAAGCGATGGATCCCTATTCTCTACACCGATCAGTTTCGACTGAAAAAAAAAAAAAAAAACAAAAAAAACAACCCAAAAAACCAAAAAAAAAAAAACAACAAAAACCCACACACAAAAAACCCCACCGAACACCCACCTCACAAACGAAGCATCGAAAATTGTTGTTAAAATGAAAACAACACTGTCCCACAGAGATCATGAACGAGGTGATAAAGCAGAAGAAGAAGCAGGCGGGCGGCATGGAGTGGCGCATCCTCGTGGTCGACCAGCTGGCCATGCGAATGGTCTCGGCCTGCTGCAAGATGCACGACATAAGCGCCCAGGGCATCACCCTCGTCGAGGACATAAACAAAAAGCGCGAGCCCCTGCCGACCATGGAGGCCGTCTACCTCATCACCCCGACCAATCTGTCCGTTAACAAGCTCATCGACGATTTCAACAATCCCACCAGGACCATGTACAAGGCCGCCCACGTTTACTTCACCGAAGGTACGGTGCCCGACGCGACGTCTGTTTTACCTTTTTTTTTGGTTTTGTTTTTCTCCGAACAATATATACCTGTACGTATACAAAGTCGACGAGCGAAGGATTTTTTTTTTTTCACGTAGATTCGAGGGTGCGGTTTTCAAACGGGTGATGAACATCGATACTCGAACAACGCGTCGCCGAGCGTTTTTTTTCACAAACTTACGGCTTTTCTTTTTTCTGAATACATTTTTCGACGAACAAACGCTCGGAGACGCGTTTCTCGATTTCTAACGATCGTATCCATCCGAAACATGTTATATAGAATAGCCACTGTACCTATTATCCGTAAGCGCGAATGATTTCCCGGCTTGGCGAGAAGAATCGCCCGAGAATAAGAGTTTGTCTCTTTCCAGCGTGTCCCGACAATGTATTCACTAACTTGTGTCATTCGGCGGTAGCTAAGTTCGTAAAGACATTGAAAGAGATCAACATCGCTTTCATACCGTACGAGGAGCAGGTAAAAAAAAAAAAAAAAAAAAACCAATGGCAAAGATAATGTAACAAAAAGCTATATAATTGACAATAATGGATATTTTGCATATATAGATGTGGTTTTTTTAACATTATGGTGTAATTATTGTTTCACCGGTGAAGGGTTCACCCCACTAAAAATACTCACAAAGATCTCTTTCGATTTCCTTCTGCAGATGCTTTCGAGGAAGATTTAAAAATTTGTCACAAAGATTCATAAAATTTTTAACGGAAAATATAACTTTGTGATACATTTATTTAATCTTCTGTGGCATTTACGAATTAACAAGTACATTACGGTAATCCCGAAAAAAAAAACTTGATGAATCAATGAACAATGAATCGTGACTACCGTGTAGTAATTACCGTAATGTACATCCAGCAAATTAAAAACTATTCTGCGTGTAAGTGTGTCTGCGTGTCGTTTGTGGGATTTCTGTTTTTTTTTCTCCATACTTCTTCTTTCTCTGTCGACTTTAATTAACCGTGTCTATTAACCCACACTATAGAGCACCATATAAATATACTAACAATATGTAAAATCGTCGATATCCATGCTTGCACCCTAAAAACAATCTACCAGTGTGTCCCGAGGAGATGTTCAATGATATCTGCAAGTCGCTAGCTGCGAAAAAAGTTAAGACCCTGAAAGAGATCAACATCGCTTTCTTGCCCTATGAATCTCAGGTGAACAACACAATGATGAAAATATCTCGTAGAACAAAGATTCTTTCCCTCCATCATTATTTCATTGAAACTCATTGCTCGATTCATGTACTCAACATATTTTTGTCATCTCAGTTACATTGCATATATTATACGTACATTATAATAATAACTGCTGGTTCGCGCCCGTCAATTATTTTTCACCCTCAAATTCACCCTCAGCATGACCTCTAGATGTGAATATATGGATATCGTTTTAGCTGAAATTTTGTTATCGATTCACAAGCCAGAAAAACCAGTTTTTTATTTTCTCCCGCGACGACAATTATTGAACAACCTCTATGATTTCCCCCCCCCCCCCCCCAATTTTTCCTTAACGCACGGCTCGTAAATATAAATGCACGTCCAGCTTTTCATCATAGTTTCATCACTTGCTTCATGCTTTTTATTACCAATGTTAAATAAACTTGCACGAAAATCGCAATCGCTACTTACTCCAGTTCATATACATATATACGTTATGATCAACCGTTTTTCAACCATCAGGTATTCTCGCTGGACTCGCGGGACACGTTCGCCTGCGCCTACAACCCTTCGCTCATCGGCGCCGCGAGGAACGGCAACATGGAAAGAATCGCCGAGCAGATCGCCACCCTCTGCGCTACCCTCGGCGAGTACCCGTCAGTTAGATACCGAACGTAAGACACGAATAACTAATATCGTACCATATACTGTGATAAACAAAAACTATCTTTACATCACGATCAATAACCCATTACCAGTGACTTTGACCGCAACGTCGACCTCGCCCAGATGGTCCAGCAGAAGCTCGACGCCTACAAAGCCGACGAGCCGACGATGGGCGAGGGCCCGGAAAAGGCCCGCTCGCAGCTGCTGATCCTCGACCGCGGCTTTGACTGCGTCTCGCCGCTCCTGCACGAGCTCACCCTCCAGGCCATGGCTTACGATCTGCTCGAGATCGAGAACGACGTGTACAAGTGAGTGTGGTGACCAAGTGTCTGTTTTTCCTTATCAGTAGCGACCCTACGTGACGTCCGTTTCTTGTCTTGTTTCTTCCGGCAGGTACGAGGCATCCGCGAATCAGGAGAAGGAGGTCCTACTGGACGAGAACGACGACCTGTGGGTCGAGCTGAGGCACCAGCACATCGCCGTCGTCTCGCAGTACGTTCAACCGAACGATGTATTTTAAGTTGCTGGGCAACGGTGAGGGAAAAATTAAATTAATTATCCCCGTCACTTGCAGGAACGTGACGAAGAACCTCAAGAAGTTCACCGAGTCCAAGCGCATGCCGCAGGGGGACAAGCAGTCGATGCGGGACCTCTCGCAGATGATCAAGAAGATGCCCCAGTACCAGAAGGAGTTGAGCAAGTACGCGACCCATCTGCACCTCGCCGAGGACTGCATGAAGCACTACGCGGGCAACGTCGACAAGCTCTGCAAAGTCGAACAGGTATAAACGCCGCCACTGATCGTATCAATGGGATGAAAAAGAAAGTTATGTCGAGGAACATACCTTGTAGGACTTGGCGATGGGCACGGACGCCGAGGGCGAGAAGATCAAGGACCACATGCGCAACATAACGCCGATCCTGCTCGACCAGAACGTCAACAACAACGACAAGCTGCGCATAATAGCGCTCTACGTGCTCAGCAAGAACGGCATTCCTGACGACAACCTCAACCGCCTCATCCACCACGCGCAAATGTCGCCCGAGGACAAGCAGACGGTCGTCAACATGGCCAATCTCGGGGTCAACGTCGTCGTCGATGTGAGCCTCGGTTTTATCCGACTGTTTCGATGATTAGTCGCGCTTTCGTTTTAATCCGTCGAATGTTGCAGGGCAATCGCAAGAAGGTCTACAACATGCCGAGAAAGGAGCGGATAACCGAGCAGACCTACCAGATGAGCCGTTGGACGCCCGTCGTCAAGGATATCATGGAGGAGGCGGTCGAAGATAAACTCGACGCCAAGCACTTCCCGTTCCTGGGCGGGCGGACCGCGAGCTCCGGCTATCACGCGCCGACGAGGTAAGAGAGACACGTTCGGTTGGAGCACTTTTAGGATCTATTGATCCATCGATCACGTTGGATTTGTTTTTGTGTTCTGGATGCAGTGCGCGCTACGGCCACTGGCACAAGGAGAAGGGTCAGCAGACGATTAAGAACGTGCCACGCCTGATCGTTTTCATCGTCGGTGGCTGTTGCTTCTCGGAGGTCCGATGCGCCTACGAAGTCACGAACACCGCGAAGAACTGGGAGGTCATTGTTGGTAAGAAAAATAATTGTCTTTCTCGAGTGATACATTGATGTATTGGTCGATCGATTCGTAATTGATTTTAATTTTTGTGTGTGTTTGCAGGTTCTTCTCACCTGATTACGCCAAAATCATTCCTCGAAGATATGTCAAAGCTTCACATGAATTTCTCATAAGCCTTTTAATCCGTTGAATTGTTAACGTTTAAATACATGAAACAAATCCTTTGTAAGATCGTGAATGATTTTTGTTGGACCAGCCAGGGGTGAATTTTTTGTCGAGTCTAACGAGCAAGTAGAAAAGAGAGCTCACTTCACGCTACAACAGTCGTAACTGTTGATATTTTATTATTATTTACCAAAAAGGAGAAAGTACATTAGACATTCCCCATATTTTAATATTTATAAGCTTATTTGCATGAATGTTACGCCATTAAGCCAGCAATCCATCATCGTCATATGAAAAAAAAAAAAAAAAAAAAAAAAAAAAAAAAATAAATTTTAGTCTATATACACTGTCAATTTACTGTCAGCAATTGATAAGCATTTTTGCTATTCGGACGGAGAGAGAATAGTGATGTGGAAGTGAAGATAATTATCGTCGAAAAATAAATTCCATAGTGCCTGTGCTATAAGGATCTTGGCGACACCATGGCAATATTGGAGGACCCCAGGTTAAGATATTATCTGGGCCTGGGAAAAAAATTTAGACAGATTATTCACACCCAACCGTAATAATTCTAACCGTAATATTCTCTATCGTCGTGATTGTAGTATATACCTAAGGCATTAAAAAAATTTTCGGATCTTGTCCCCCTTTAAGATAAATTGCATACTGGTGACATAATGATACGTGTAATTTTTAAATCTATTGCACAATTTTATGAATGAAAAAGTTTACGCCTATTAAATATAAATATAGTGGGTGAAAAATTTTTTTCCCAGGATTTTGATCTTATTGTGAGAATATTTAACTGCAGATTGTATCGATGGTTGAATTTCGATCGTAAGCAACGCTTAAATTTTTTAGAGTTTATCTATGAACGTAATTTTTATTGAATCAATATATACGTTTGCGTCATACTGAATAGCGACTAATTCATTCGAATATTTCACATCAAATTCATAAAGTACACATCAAACAAATTAATTATTATAAAAAAAAAATAAAAAATAAAAAAAAGGAACTGTATTTCGAGTAAGCAACGCAAGCAATGTACATCGTTACCGTGAAAGTCGGTTGTGCGGTAGTATATCAAATTTTAACAAAACAAGTAATAAAAGCAAACAAGTGAGAGAAAAATGTATTGTTAAGTAATTCATAGTAGTGTAGAACAGAACTGTGGTCACAACAAAGATGTAAAATATTTATTATACCTGCATTAACTGCACGAAGCAACTCTGCAAAAAACTTTCTACTTAGCTTTTGATTATAAAGTTTTTACAGAGTTAATAAAGAAGAGTTGCATTTTAAAGTAGCTTAAATAATGTATTTTCACGTAAACCGTGTGCGTATAGGTAAATTGTATTATTTTGTTCCTAATCTCGTGATGGTTCATTTTTTCTAGCTCACATGAACAGTTTCTTATTCTTTTCTCGATACCCTCGTCGTTTCTATCGTTAGCTTTAAAAGTAAAAATTATAATTGAGACAGAATAGTATTAAACTACCTGTAAACTTTGACGGATTATCAATCATACATTTATATCGAAACTATTGCTGTCATTAATTCTAAACTAAAGATACATTTATCTTTATTAAGACTTACACAAAACAATTCACCTCATTGAAGAAAAAATTTTGATTAAAAATGCTTTAAATAACGAATTTTAAAAAAGGCCAATATTGCAGTACCTTCTTTTAGTTATTAGTAACTTTTCTGAATTGATTAGTAGAAACCATGCTGTTAAATATCATGAACAAAATTTGTAAAAAATATGAATGTCAACACAAAATTTTCAGATAATTTATTTTGGTCTGTTGGTCAATTGTTTCGAAGGTATACAAAATAAGAAGATACAAATAAAACAAAAATTAATTGCGTTGTATTTGTTAAACGTTGCGGTTTTACGGTAACGGAATTTATTATAGAGTTTACGATATTTATAAAAAAGTATATATGTATACGCAGATATAGCCCAGAAGTGTTCTGCTGATAAAAAATGAATGATCTACATGATAAACGTCGCTGTAAAATTTTGTCTTGTTGTGTCGAATATCTGTATCTCTTGAGCGGACGAAATATTAGGTAAAAAAGTCTGTTATATAGTCTCTATTGTTACGGACCACCAGAGAAATTTTTTTTCTTCGTTGTTAGTATTAATCGTTATACCTAATAATCATATTGAAAATCATAGCGAATCAATTGTTATTTATATAATTTTAATTTTATTGATGAATTGTGTAGATCATCAGAGTTTTGTAATTTACGTTGAACATTATGTGCTTGTGTATCAAAGACATGACATGAATGAGTCTTAATTTTCTTGGTATCGATATTTTATTGTACATTGTACCATTAAAAATAAATTATTAGTGAAAAAATAAGAGTATTTCATTCTCATGATTTTTCATGAATAAAATTTTAATTCACAACATAACATTTTTGTGTCAAGAATCAGCTGAAATAAATTCGCTTTTCTTCGTACATTTATTGTATAAACATGGACGGCAAAAGACTGAATGAAGGCGTATAATATAGTGGTGCATTGACAAATAAATAAGAATAAATGGAGCTTGATATCGGCAAGATTGATTGTAATTTGAAGCAGAAAAATGAAAAACCATATGGCACCTCATTAATCTACCATCGGATTTTTCATTTTTTACCTCGATTCCTCGATCAATCTCGTATAGTTTGAGCTCGATTTAATCTTAGGAATATCAAAAATGTGTGTCATTTTTTTTTCCATAAAATATCTAGTTATTTAATGAAAAATGTAATAAAACTATACACTGATACACAAAATAAAATTCATCTTATCGATAAGGTAGGAAACCCGAAGCCCTCCGTTTGAAAAAGTCACGAGTCGCTTATTAGGTATTATATCTCAATTTTTACAAGTTAATTTTGTTGGAACTTTAGCATTTGCGGTGCTGATAATGACCTCATCCACCATAAATATGCGCCCAATTGGCTTACCTTGTCTTGTACATGTAGTAGTCTCCGATTCGTTAAGCCGACTGCGTTCATTGGAGAATTAAAAAATTCGAAAACGAGATTCAAAGTAATTTTCAGCGTTGATTACTGTTTTTTATAAAGATACATTTACGACTGCATTTATTTTAGCCACGGCGGTACCCTATAGCGTGAAAAAAAAAGTACACAATTTTATCGGAGGAATTCATCATATTTTACGCGCGATACGTTCATGATGGATAAAAAATAACTTGGTAAAATAAAAACTGAATGGAGAATTCAATATTTGTAATTCTCTTTGTATTACTTAATTAATTTGAAAGTTGCGTTCCATCAATAAGCAATGGTTCTAAAGGTGATTTGTTTCTAAAATGAAAAGTGATTCTTACTCACTGAGCTATACACACTACACACGTCAGGACATGTACAAGAAAATGTATCAACATCCACGAATAAAAATATATGTATAATAGTTTTGATGTTTTCCGACGGTGAACACACCAACTATACAGAAATAAGGTCCTCCCGGATCCTCCACAAAAGGAAGCCCAGCTTCTACTTTTTCGATTTCCTACGATTTTTCACAAAGAACACGATCTTCGATTTTTCTCCAGAAAACGTATACTCTATCCGTGTTTTTGCGAACAGGCGCAATTTTCTGCTTCGAACCGACCTACAGCGTATAGAGGACGAAAAGAAAGAAAAAATACCTCGTTCGCCCTCCGATACGAGTTTGTGCCGATTTCGACGATTGTTACTGTTTTTTTCTTCAGGGGCGATTCGCGCAAAAGTTCGAAAAACACAGCCCGCTGCACCCGACGGTTCCAAGACCCCCGGATCAACGCGCCCCGAGAGTACAATTGTCACTCGAGCCGCACGAGGCCCGCGCCACGTGCGCGTCGATGCTGCTCCTGTGCTTGAAAGCCTTGCAGCAGACGGGACACCGGTGGGGCATGATTCCCGTGTGCGTGAGCTCGTGGGTCCTCAGATTGGTCTTCTGGCCGAAGGCCTTGGAGCATCCGGCGCACCTGTGCGGCTTCTCGCCCGCGTGGGCGCGCTCGTGCCTGAGACAGTTGGCCCTGTCGCCGAAGGCCCTGGAGCACCGGGAGCAACGGTACGGCTTTTCGCCCGTGTGGGTGCGCTCGTGCGTCTTCAGGATCCCCCGTCGGTTGAAGGTGTCCGAGCAAAAGGGACAACGGTAGGGCTTCTCGCCCGTATGGATGCGCTGGTGGCTCGTCAGGTGGCACTTTTGGCTGAAGGGCTTGGAACAGCTGGGACACCGGAAGGGCCTTTCGCCCGTGTGGATCCGTAGGTGGGTGGTCACGTGGCTCTTTTGGCCGAAGGTCTTCGGACAGACGGGACAGACGAAGGGCTTCTCGGTTGGGTGGGTCGTACAGGGCGGTGTGGCCGGTGCAGGGCGAGGGCTGCTCGTCGTGTCGCTGTTGGCAGAGAAAGAATAAACGACGATTATTTTCTTTGGTCTAGGATTACAGAGCTCCTGCTCTTCAAGGAACAACGATTACCGCCCCAAGTGCAACCAGAAAAAAAAAAAAAACTTCACACCTTGTCCTATCGACTATTGTACGAAAAATTTTTCCACGCACTGCTTGCTGTCGAATAATCCGTTTTTAAAGATATTTCCCGGCGCTTAATTCTTATCGATCCCATGCATGGATCGCGAGTGCTTCGTTTGAACGAAGGAATTTTTTGCATTCACGGGAAACGTTTTTTCAACATATGATTTTTCAGAAGTATGGTGAAATCGCGTAGCAGTGAATACCTCAGTAGAGACACAAAGATAATATAAAATGAGAAATTTTTTTGCACAAGACCAAAAAAAAAGTAATATATTTCAGAACTTACTACTTAAAAAAACAGAATCAAGAGTGCTCTATTGTATCACAATTTCTTGCATCCCTTAGTACAGGGGCTCACAATTGGGATCTTGCATGAAAAATTATATTTGGTCCGTCAGGTAGATTATTAAAAAATATTGAATATGTATTTTTTCTATTTTCGTGTAAACGAAAGATGACAGAGATAATTGACACATATTTTTTGATAATCCATCTGACGGACCGAATAGAATTTTTCAATCAAGATCTCAATTCCAGGACTGTAAAAGTTATAGAGTTAAGGAATCACCTTTTATAACATAATTTTTTATCTAATCGAGCAACTTTATGCCGTTCTTCTGTATTTTTTTTTTTTTTTTTTATTGTCTTGCGTCAATGATTAACAGTATTTTTCGAACAAGTCTTCTTTCGAATAATTTAACTTTATCACAAATAATAAAAATTTATCATTTTCATTTTTCACAAATTTGATGTAAACAGTATAGTTCGGTACCACAGCTTGAATCGATCACTCTAAAAGGAGCATTACGCAATTTGTAAACTCGTTTCCACTAAATAATATTTGAATTCAAACAAAACATCTGGCATTTGTTTCATTGTTATAATAAAATACTTCTTACTGTAAAACATCAACTTACCTTGTTTTTAAACTCATTTCTGGTTAAACTTTTCGTAAACTATCGTGGCCTACTTATAGTTGTTGTGACGAGGCACTTACAAAAAATTATTATAGTTGAATTCATTCAGCGTTCAATTATTTAATAAATATTGGTACCTACATTTTTTCGGTCTGAGTTAAACAGAAAATTAAATTCGAGGATTTGACGAAAATTTGTTACAAATTTTAATACTTTCTGAAAAAAACTACGCACTGTAAGGTTAAACTTACCGAAAGCAAATGCGCCCACGGTTGAAACGATTTCTAAAAATGCACACTTACTCAAAGTAGTCGCAGCGACAAGAGATATTGTTAATGGTAATATAATTGGTGTGCATTTCTTCAACTTTAGAGAATGAAAAAACGGTCGTATTTTTATTTGTATGATTTAAAGTAGAATGAATTGATTTTTAGTAAATTCTGTCAAAGATATGAGTGAACCATTTTATTTCCTTTTTTGATTGAGATTAACGTTTTTTTTTTCTTCTTAGAATAGTAGCGGTATTACCATATTAATTTGTTACACAACAAGTACTGCTCTCTCATACGAATTAAAAAAAAATTTTTTCAGCTCGAAACACCATTGTCAATCATTGAACAGTTAATAATTGCGGCGGGTGGATTGTACTTACAAGAGATTGGGAAGATCAATATAGTGCAGAACAGAACAGTTTTTTGGTGAGAGGGGTATTAGATGACAAATCAAACTGCGTAATGATCGAAATTTTGTAAAATAAAAAATATTTGCATACATCCCTAGGAATTAGTGAATTTCCTGATCAGTTATTGAAATGTTTAGTTTGGAGTCAAAAATTTTGTTGGAAAAAATCGTAGAGTAGGCAAACAATGGCGAACGGCAGTAATTGATGTACAATGATTTCGATTACATGATTGATGTTGAAATTATATAAGAATAACAGTGACTTTACGCTTCCACATCAGGGTCGGTCGAAAAAATAGTTAAGAATACTGAAATCGCTTAATAGTGATTATTTAGCTCTGTACAAAAAAAATTGCTTTAATAGTACATTACGCCACTAGGGCAGAAAGTACGACTACCGCGCCCTTCGGGCGCGGTTGTTGTATATTTGTGCCCGAGTCGCGTATATTGTTTTTCG
>JAPYYV010025120.1:0-17449 GCA_030522625.1 Copidosoma aretas
CAAAGAGCATTGTTCGCGGGGGGGGGGTTCGAATTCCCACCTTCTTGATTATTATGGTTGTCGGCGTCACGGTACGCCGGGCCTCTTTGTCCACCACCCGAAACGGCGTGACCTCGTTCCCCCCTCCCTGTAATGCGCGCGTGTTTTGCTTCTGATTTCCTCGCGGGCGATGGGCGTGTTGTGGGGGGGGGGGATGCAGAGCTTCCGATCGGTTTCGCGCTCGTCCGCGGGAGCGGGGCTCGCTTCGAGCTTGCGCCTTTGTGGTGTTTTTAATTATGCGCGCGGGAGCTCTATCGATGGACGGGGTTTTGTTGTTTTTTTTTTTTTTTTTTTTTTTTTCCGCGCCCGGGCGGGATTGGAATTTTCGTCGGGTCTGGGGAAAAGTGTTTTTTTTCTTTACTCCAGGGATGGAAGGATGGATTTTGATGATTATCGGGGTTCTTGAGGGTGGAAGTTGGTGCTGACAGTCAAACTTGCGGGCATAATTTTTTTATCGAATACTCGGCGACGCAATATATTCGTTCAGGTTACCAAATACAATACGCGGGAACGAACGAAATTTTCTTCGCACAATATTTTGAAAGAGAAAGAAACCTGAATATCTGTTCGGATGATTAAAAAGAAACTTAATCCTCGAAACGTGTATTGCACTGTTTTTCGTCGAGTACTCTCTGTGTTTACGGTACGTGGTAATAAAAGTGTTTGAAATAATTGTACCCAAATCTATAATATCTGTACATGGTTTGTACACGAGCTTTAGGCGATCGCAAAGCAGTTTTCTCTTCTATAAATCGTATTCTCAATAACGCATACTTTCGGTAAACATTGCACACTCGACCATTTCCACCGAAAGAATCTAATTGTACAAAACTCTCTTGTTAAACTCTCATCCACTGCAGTTTCCGCTAATTGTAACGAGAAAAAAAAAAATCCAATGTCGCTCGACCTCTCGGTGGGGGGGGGAAAAAAAAAAGACAAAAGAAAGAGTAGCTCACCCGCAGCCGACGGAGGAACGTACCGCGCATCATTCACCACACACCCACACGGAGGCCCCCGCACCTACCCACGAGAGCTCGCGCCAAACTCGAGAGCCGCTAATCTCCTGGACGAAGAGGCCCGCGCGCTCCGCTCTAATTGTTGGCGCCGCCGCGCGTGCCATTCCCGAAAATTAATCCTGGCCCGGCTCCGAGGAATTCATTAGACAGTCGAACCCAATGACTCGCTCGCCTACCCCGCGGCGCAGCGCCCGTTTTATCGATCGCACGCTCGCCCGCATGTTGGCTCGGGCACACACGCCGCGTCGCGCTGGCTGCTCCGTCACGCAGTCTCGGGTCGAGTAGTTTTTTTTGGCCGTCCGACGAGCCCTGATTGGAAGATGAGACATCGGAGCGCGAGAGATACCCCCAAAGTTGCGGACCAGAAAGGCGCGACGAGCCGTTGGGCGTTTCGGGGAAAAAGAAATCCCGTCAGGTCCGTCGGGCGGACGATCGAAAAGTGATGGAAACGTATTTTTCCCTTCTTTCGCGCGAACGATAATCGACGGAGACGGAGTATATGTACATCAAAGTTCAGGGGCTCGGGGTTAATGACCGGCCTCCACCCGAACTTTGGGTTATACGATATCCCCGTCGATTGCAGTTTGTGCGGAGGAAGGAAAAAATACGTGTCCGGTATTTTTCGACAGTGGGACCAAACGAAATTTTTCACCCAAGATTTCCGATCCGCCGGGCGCACGTACAGCCGCAGAGACGGTATAAGAAATCAGAGGGAGGGATGACTCGCGGTGATCGATCCGCGTGGCTGATGATTGTCCGACAACCCGTCGCGCAAACCCCGTACGGAACACAAGCGGCCGATGCCGCGTCAAAAGTTTTCCAATCCCTTAAAATGCCCATTTATACGGCCGCACGATTGACGAACCGGCCGATCGCGAGAGACCCTCCCGGGTGTACATAGTGCACGAGGTACGTATACATATTATGTACGCTTTTGCCACCCGCTCGAGGTATAGCGCATGCATATACAAACGCGCCCGCTTCCTCATTAAGATTCCAAACATCTCTCTGCGGCGAGTGCCCCGCTCCGACCCCGGGGGCAGGGGCCAACTTCCCAACCGCCCGATTCGGCGTTACCGTGCAACACACTCTACGGCTCACCCCCCCCCCCCCCCCAAAAGTCCCCCCCGCCCCCGCGGGGCCCGACCTCCCCCGCCGCCCCCCCCCCCCGCAGCCCCCTAACGCGACGTCGATTCCTTATACGTGTCGATATTGGGCGCCATTCGCTTATTGGATCGACGCGGGTGTACTGTGGATACTCGTTTCGTTTGGGGCGCCGGGGCTGGGGGGAGAAGTATCTTTTTTCAATGTACCCGTGTAATATATAGTGTACATCGATCGCCATGGGGTCATGTATACCGCTGCTCGTGTTCATAAATAATGGATGAGCCACGAGCGTGTTTATATATATATATATATATATAAAATATGTGATGCTTGCGTTTCCTCGCGTGACGCGTTATATATACCCACTCTTTGCATTATACGCGCGTATCTGTAAATAATGCTCGCTTATGGACCGATTGGTCTGCAACAGAGGACACTCGTATGTACGTGTACAGTGCAGGCCGTTCAAAGTCCGACCGATGGGGGATTTGAAATTAAAAAGGGTCGGGGGTATAAGCTAATTTAATTCGCGGAGCCTGGGAATATCGGGATAGGGCTTATTCATTATATACGGGAGGGAGTTCGAGGGACGCGAGTGCCCTACTTTGGCGCATGGAAATTCGTCGAAAAGGCTAGCCCGCGCGCGGTTTTCGCGCGGTTTTCGCTCGGAGGAATATGGTCCTTTTGTTAATTATGGAGCGCGGTGGGGGGGGGGGGGGGATAAAGGGTTTTAAGCTCTCCGTGAATTATTCCGCGATTGCGGTGACGTGTATACGTATATATGCATATATGCGAGAGCATGTATATAAACTTGCGTATACCTGAATGAGTAAATTTTTCCTCCCATCACTTTTTAACACCGAGCATATTATTACATACGCACACTCATCCTTGATTTTTTTATTTATTTTGTTCTTTAACCTGCAAGTAGATACAATTTTGGCGAGTTAATTATTGTTGCCAAAGTTGGATGAACGACAATGGGGTCACATGTTTCACGTATCTCTTGTGAAATTTGGTTATTCAGTCGCTGTTGAACTATGCGCCCTTTACTTAAACAGAGCTAAAATTCGAGAAGATCGGATAATGATCGCTCAAACTTTTGCATTGGATTAGTAGTACTAGCTATAGCTTTATATTATGATCCATAATAACGAACTCCCTAACACAATGGGGCTTTGGGGAAAGAGTATATAGGTGTAGACTTTCGAAAGTTCATTTTATCATCATCACCATCATATTATTATGTTATACTTCATTATCGTACGGGTTTCAGAAATATACTCTGTTCGTTACAACGCTCGGTTCAGTGCAAGCGACCTACTTGTAGTATTTGCCAAAAATGCTTTGCCTGTGATGATAACCCGCAGGTATAAAAAAAACATGGGGACAACTCCAACGCTCTGTTATAGACGAGCAATGGGTAAAATTGTCAGGATATACGGTAAAAGCAAGGCAAATTCTTTACAGGTACCTACAGGTATATCATACCCATTAGCTCGAATAAAATAGTTTCATCTTAAAAAAAAAAAAAAAAAAAAAAAAAAAAAAACCCCCCCCCCCAACCCCCACAACACAAAGCGCTCAAGCGCAAATGAGCACGTATACCCATCACCTTCGTATTATACCTATACATATACATTCCTCGCTATAAGCACATTGGCGAGCGTCCCATTCCCCACCCTACAGCAGCGGTAACGTACAGAAGCTGATGCTGGGATCAGATGTAAAGTAACGGGCAAAAGGTCACGGCACACTCTTCCCCAGCCCCTCAAAATTCCGACCTCGTGCCTCCAATTTGCATCATCATACTTGCGCTGTCTCCTCACCCCCCACTGTAACGTACTTTGAAAGTGACGATGATTTCGTTGCCATTGGCTTTTTTCACACCCTTCCCGCCCTTATGTTCCCTGCCATCACTGAGGAAACGGACCTATAATCCAGCCCCCCTTTCCCCCATCCATTGACGAATAATTGACAAGCGTTTAAAGACGTTCCGTGTGCATATGTACCAAACTAAATTTCGTTAAAAAATTTCTATTTGTGGCTTCAGAATTTCCAAATAAGTACCATTACCGTAATGACAGGTCTGTTATTACGGTAATGCTTTTTTAAAGTTTTTTAATAATCCCGTGTAAATTAACATGTGTTTTTTAAAAATGACAATAGAGCCGGGTCCAATGTTTTCGGCTAGTTTGGACCTTCCATAATATAGAAAAAAGAATAGAATTATTCCAAACACTAAATTTTGAAAATTCTATATCTCACACCAAAATATCCCGTTTTTAGTGAAAAGACTCATGCATATGTAGTGAATTTACCGACTTTACTATGAATACATTATTATTAGGTTACTTGTATTACTTATTATATTATATAATTACATTATATACGTATACGTTATTAAAAACTACTCTATTTAAGTTTTAAGTGTAAGAAAAGTGTACTCACGAATCATAATCTCTTTATTTCCTACTCTGTTGTTGATTGCTCGCTGCTCAGTATAGTACTTCTTCACTCGACGAATGGCTGAATCACACTGTAATCAAAACATCAGGTGTGCTGCGCAGCTCATTGCGCAGTATCGAGTGCGCACCTTAGCTAGGTCACTGACTCACTCAGCTGACTAAGTTCACAGTCTGATGTAGTCATTCGTCGAGACAACACGTATATTATACTGAGCAGTAAGCGATCAACAACAGAGCAAGAAATAAGGAGATTATCTTTCGTGCGTAGACTTATTTTACACTTTAAACTGAAATATAGAGTAGTTTTTCATAACGTATACGCATATAATGTATTGAAATAATAGGCTATATAATAATAATAATAATAATAATAATAATAATAATATTCAGTTATTTTAGCATATAATATACAATATACACATAAATATAACAGTAATCGTCAAATGAAAATCATACCGCTCGCGAGCTTGTCCCCAATAACAGTATATATCCATCATCCACGTACACCGGAGCTCGCGCAGCTGTATGTACCTATATATCCCTCGAAGAAGAAGCAAACAAACAAACAGGGCAACGAGCGCGAAATTAATTATAGCCCCCCGACGCGAGGGTGATGTATATATATATATGTATATATAGGTAAGTAGCGTGCGGGGTGCATATAGCTCGATTTCCATCGGCTCAGCTCCGGTGCGGCTATAATCGCGTAGACGCGAGCTATTGCAGGCGCAACCGCGGGTGCGATTGCGGCGGAACAACGCGAAGCAGATTACGTGTATATATATAAACGTTGTATAACCCAAATCGCCGCTGAAGAAAGGAGGAGGAGGAGGGAAGGATGATAATCCGCGCTTCTCCTCCTCCTGCTGTTGCTGCTTCTTGGCTTTTTCGAGCTCGTGTAAGCAGTAGTGCCGGAGTCACGCGTCGCCTTTCCGAGTTCGTTGGCCCCCCTCGATCGGCCGGCTATGTTTGATGAAGTTATCGATTTGGTTTGTAGATACGTGTTATATTTACGGGGAACGATCAGAACGGACCAACGAGCCTTTGTACGTATGAGTCGGACATGAAAGTTTTTTCGAGTGGATTTTTTTTTCTGGGTTTTTTTTTTTTTTTTTTTTTTTGTGTGCCTCGTTTTTGCGTTTTTTTGGGTGATGCTGCCCTTGGGGGATGAAATCTCGCGTGCAAATGGGCCTTGACTCGTTCGGTTGGAAAACTCTTCCTCTTGCTACTATAATACGGACAAACTAGAACGGAATAATGAACAATCGAATCGTAGCCTGGTTACATTAATTGAAATATTACGTGCAGGAAGAGTTGCGTTGGAAGATACTCGATTATTACTATACTGATGGTGTGATCAAACGAATCGACTTTTCTTGCGATTGGCTCGAACTTAAAAAAAAATCAAAATCTCGCCGGTGTACGATTGTACAAATTTATAATGTAAGCGGGAAGCTGCGAAGAAACTTGAAAAACTATTTTCAGAGGTGCTGTTTTACCTTGTATCACGGACCAGTACAGTAGTGCATATATAGAAGGTGCGGTGCTGGTGTTGGTAGCTCTTCGGCTCTCTTAGGACATTTTAATTAAAAGTTGCTGAACTGATACGAGATTATTGGATCGAGTGGTGTTCTGACCTGAATAGGGGGTGACTGAGTATATATGTAGGTGTCTTCTTATTATCCCTCCCGGCAACGACGAAAACACAAAGTAACTTCATCATTCTTGATTAAAAATAAAACAGGGGCTGGGAAAAAAGAAATTAACACGCTGCTCTTCAATATCTTTGCAATCGACGTTGCAATGATGAATTTCACGCCAGACTTATCGATACAACAGTCGCGGTGGAAATTTTAAATTTCAAGCGCAACGTATTTTTTCTATTTTTTTTTTTCGCTTTAATTTTCGAGCCGAGGCACATATATTATCAAGGTTTTCCACATTAAACGCCCGCCGCGACGCGCATTCAAAGTCAAAGCGAGAAAAAAGCCAGCAGCAACAGCAGCGGCAGCGCGTCTGAGTGATTTTCATCGGAAAAGCTGTTGACACACTTTGAAAAATAAAAAGATCCGCGACTCCGGGCGCGCGTCGGGCGTTATGCACGCTCTTTCCTTTTTCGCCCTCCGCGATTAAAGTGCACCCACAGCGAGACGAGGAGCAGGGGGGCCTTAGGATTTTCCAGCTTTTAGAATTTTAAAAAACTTGGGGTGCTCGAAACATTCCCCCTCGGCTCTGGAACAACCTCGGCGGCGTCTCGCTGGGACGGTTGAAAGCTCTTTCGCTGGATGACGAAATGCACGGTCCTGTTTGTCACGGAGTAAAAATGAAAAACCGAGATACGGTTGGGAAAATATATTATCCACCGATACATTCGAACTGTACTCCATTCGTTCGAAAGTTCGATCGAACATCGCTCTTGGGTCGGAAATCGTCGATAATACTCGTAGAAAGGATTCACAATCATATTTTTTTTTGTTACCTTGAATACTCGATGATAAATACTTGATTCATCAACTATTAAACATTGAGTACTTATAACTCGCTTACAGATAGATATTTTATTTAGTTTTCAGCTTACATAGCCAGAAAACGGCTTCAGTTACAATATTACATTTAAATTACAAACCATGATCTCCCTGACTCTTACATATTTTCAACTAGGCTCATAAAATCTTACCAAAAAATATAACTATGTATATTGAAAAAAAGAAAACGCGATTTCTTTGTGGTCCCTGACCATTACGGTATCTAAAATAATAAATTGCATGTTAAATTGGAAATCACATAAAAACATCAACTGACTAATATAGATGTAGAACATTTAATTTATTCACAACTTTAAGCATTGCTAACGCACTATTCGATACTAACATCCATACTTAATCGCCTATACTCATAGACATCAGTAAAAAACTTTGTTAGTTAATTTACACTTTGGCTGCTCAAGGGGACGCTATATTTGTAAACTTATACCTATAACATTTCCGTAAATTATACTTTTTACATCTTTGGACTAGATCCACTCCAACATACTTCATACACATAACCCACACTTTTTTGACCTTATCTTTAAATATAACCGCCGCATTTAAAATTTTAACTTTATTTGTTAGACTCCTTTATATTGTCTCATCGAAACTGATTTCCTTATTGCCTGACTTAACGTTGTGTCTAATTTTCTTAAAATATTATGTGATTCTTATACTTGCTTATATTCAAATCCACATTCATCAACAGTTAATGAGTGTGATTTATGCATGGATGTAATCCTTTCTATCAGTGGGTATACTGTCAGGATTTGTACTCTGAAAATAAGGACAGGTACGTACTTCGCAAACTAATAATTGAAACAACCTATCCGATGCCCCTATTAAATCGAGAAACAAACTTTAAAGGAAAAAAAAACCGTCCTCGCGGATCATTAACTCCGTTCTACCGTCGTATATTTAAATTCGCATCGATCGCTCCCCAAAGTCAAAAGGCCGCGGTTGAACAAACTTAAAAATTCCCAAATTCCCAGACCATAATATAGTCACGGCGCATGAAACATGCAACACCCGACCCTTTGCTCACCGCGGGGTCCGCGAGCATCAAGTTTTCACGACCATCGAACGGTACCTGTACGCGGGGCTATCGAAGAAGATGAAACGAAAATAATGAAAAAAAGTGGGGTCGCTGCAACAGTCCCAAGCCGATAAAAACCGCTCGCCCGTCTCTCCGGCAAAAACCCAGGAGCGCCAGCGGGAAGCGGAAAACGCGAAACGAAAGGGGCTCGCAGTAATGGATTTACAAGGAGGCGAAGAACGGCCGGGCCGGGGTTATGCAGAAAACCCCCCCGTTGGCGCCATTAACATAATGATTCCGCTAGAAACGTCGGCGCGGCCGGGACACTAATTTTAAGGAATCCACCCCCCCCCCCTCCCTGAGAAAGGGGATTACAAGAGAGCCCCCCCCCCCTGGGCTGGCCCGCCTCGGCGCATTACGCAGTCGGGTTTTTCGGATTTTAAGCCGTTAGTGGCACTCGGGGGCGATCGAGAGCTGGGGGTGGAGGATGAGGTACAGCGGGGAAAGTACAAAAGGGGTGATCGAACTCTCTCGTCGCGCGCTCTTTTGACGCGGGCTTGAATATTGCACGGGACGCGCGTGGGGGGTACTTGACGTCTCCAAAGTCGAGGACGACGACGACGAGAAAGCTCGGGGTTGTAATTACCGGGAGGGGGGGGGAGGGGTCGGTGCCCGGGAGCCATTTTTGCTTCCCGATGATACCAGGGACTCCGGTCGAAAAGTCGAGCAAGTCCGAACTTTGCTGCGCCGCCACGTCTATTATGAACGCGCGCGCCCGCGAGAGAGACACCGGGGGCCCGTTTTAATCAACCAAAAAAGGTCTCGGGGCCGCGAGGAGGAAAAAACTGCCCTTTACACGGTCCATCCGAGTTTGTTGCCACCGGACACCGCGCGGCCGTCGGAGACGAGCGCGGCGCGAGACCCAGAAACAAGAGCCAGCTGCGTTCCACATTCGGGAGGGATTTTCGGCGCGATGGGGTGCCCCTTTGTGCGGCGCCTTTCTTTCGGCCGCGTTGTACGCGCGCGCTCTGTGCGCGACGACAAAGGGGGAACATCGGAGTCCCCTTTTTACCCGCGTACGAGGTATGTAAGTCCGAACGCGAGCACACGCGCGCGTAAACGTGTGTACGTCCGAGCCCCCCCCTCCCCCCTCTCTTTCTTCCTTCGTCTTCTTCTTTTTTTCGGCGCAGCCCGCGTATACTTATATACGAGGTTCACGCCTCCAGTGGCCCATATAAGTACTACACCGTTGGAAATCCAGTTCTTATACACCGGTGAAACTGTGCGAGCGAGTAGGTTATAGGTAGGTTGGTAAGTACTGTTGAAACTTTTCGGAGCGAGTCGTCCGTACGGCTCTTGGTCTCCTTTCATCTCTGTCCTTTTTCTCTTTCCGCAGAGGCTGGAGGGAAGTTGTGGGTGTGCGAGGGCGCGGATATTGCGCGGACTTTCGGGTATTAGGGTTATAGGTACATAGGTGATGGAATATAGCTCGTGATGACGCGTTGCCTCGCTATACCGTTGCTCGTGCGTGGATTGCCTCATTGTGGACTTTGCGCGAGTTTGAGCTTGTATCGCGAACCAGGGCATCATCATCGTGGGGTCTGTAGAATGTATACTAATATGTGTGGGAAGTTGTGCCGTAACGTGAGAGATGCGAGTCTGGGTTCTGGGTTGTGCATGATGATGGAAAGTTTTGCGACCGATTTATCAAACTCCTCTACTTGCACAGTGTATTGATAGATTTTTTTTATAAACACTCGAGTTTTCTTTTGTACGTGATTATTTTTTTATTTTTTCAGGATCCAAGAGTTTCTTATAATTCACGCGATGGAAGGCCATCAGCACTTGCAGTTTTCGAGGTAAGGAAACAAGGATATTTTTCTGGTTGAAATTTAAGGGGGTCGGATAGTCGAGTGGTTAAACGGAAATCCATCTTACCGACCGTTACATCCCAAGCAACCACGCTTTATTGAAAACAAATAAATTTAATGAGAGGAGAAACATTCACTGCTGATTCTCGAAACTTTGCTTCTGATAAATCATTAAAACACAAAAGAAATGAAAAGAGCAACCTAGCTAACGAACACACGCAGTTAGCAGCAGACGTACGATGTGTAACGGTAGGGATGTTGGGTGAGGTGAGAAAAAGCCCGACAAACCAGATCGATCGGCATCACTTTTTCACCCCCCGAGCAAGTTCAGACCTGCGCTCGACTCTGGGATGCGCAGAACGGAAGCGAACCAGAGGGAGAACGAAGCGTAATATAGACAACCCAGAACGGGGGAGGTGGGTCGAAGACGAAGATAATTAACGATCGGGTGATCGAGAGTCCCAGGTGCTGCTACTTTCGCCGCGCGCGGGTGCCCTCCACATTTCACGGAAGCGCCTGCCTCGTTCACGAAACACGCGGACTATTAAATACAGATCCTCCTAAGTGTTGTACCCACCCGCTGTTTTTCCACTCCCCCCCCCCCCCTCTCTCGATCTCTTCTCTGAAGAAATGGCCGACGTAATGCCCCCTTTGTTAATTATGAAGCGAGGGGGAGAGGATTTTAAGCACCCCATGAATTATATTATGATTGCGGTATCGCGCGTACATACAATATGCGCGTACGAGCGTAATCGAGAGGGTATGATTGTGATGAAAAAGAATTTATCGCTTCCATTTTCGGGAAATATTGTGGAGGGTGCGTGACAAATCGGTTTTTCCTTGACTTACAGAACATAAACAGAGTGAAATCACTTGTCATTGAATTTATTCGATTTCTCAAAAATCATCAACGCAGAGTACTACAACCAGTAATACCAACTGAATGAACCGTATATGATATTATATACCATCTGCAGCAATTATAAACAAGTAATATATTAGTATACTCCAACAGGGAATGTTCAATATGTATATAACTAACAAAGCCCGATTCTATATTTATGGGTGCACACACATTTATTCTACCAGAGTTGGATAAGCAATATTAGCGTTTCATAATTCGATACGAACAGTAAATTTACCTGCTCGTGTTTACATTTGGTCAACATGCATCTGTTATTAAACCATGACCCTATACATTGAACACTAAAATTCGAGAAGATCGAATATGAATCGTTCCATTAGCTTTATTGTGCTCTATTATAACAAAGTCTCCAACAGAGAGAGCTTTGGGGGGGGGGGGGGGCAGGAACAGGAAGTCACCCCAACCGCCTGTAAAGTTTCGATCGAAAGCTCACTTGATCATACTATCATCATATTGTGTTTACTCTTTATTATCGTGCTCCAAAGAGGGGCATTTTCCTGAGTATTTACAATATTCCGTAACGTGCATGTAAAACGAAAATATAATATCATGTAACAATAGCCGTTTCTAACTGTACGGATACCCATAAATGCACATCATCGCGAATTTTTTTTCAAAAAACCTCACACTTACGCACAACACAATACACCGCCCACGTCTATACACGCAGCAAATCACTACACGTGCATAACGAATCGAAACGCACTTTGAAGCTCCCCAACGCGCTCGGCCGAACGAAGAATTGAAAGAAAGAAAGATTGAAAAAAAAAACCCGTATAAACGTCTATTCATACACCCATACATGGACGCAGGCATATACACACACATGCAGCAGCACACGACACGTGACGAAGGCATCAAGAAGGGGAATAACGCGCGGCGGCGATGCGCGTTATATATATATATATATATATATATATATATACATTTACAGCGCGCACAATTACCTCTCAGTTTAGCGCGGACCATTCGAGCGTCGGGCGCTTCCGTGCGCGCCAACCTGATGATCCTCCTCCGCTCCGACGTCCGCGCGCGTGACGTATAATTTATGCGAGCGGGCGCGCGGATTATTCGTAATACACGCACGGGAGCACGTAGCGCTTTTTTTTGTTCCGCTCGCCGTGTTATACGTATACACACATGTACAAAGTAAGCCTTTTGCTCTTCCGGTGTAGTGGAAAAAAAAAGGAAAAATGCGAGATCATACTGACGGACAATTTTTGAATGATTTTTTGTACGCGCACTGTGACGGACGTGCGTATGCCAAAGTATCGTTGTGCATCAGGAGGTGACGCGGGACGAAAATATTGGAGATGCAGCGAGGCAGCAATCTTGGTGGTAGAAATTGTTCATAATGCTCGGAATCGTGGCTGATTATGATACTATTCATCCGTAAATTCGGTTTGTTCCAGAGTTCGTGCTGCGAGTGCATTTCCATTGTGCTCCATAAAATACATTCCGCTCGCTTCGGTTCGTCTATCTCGACAAATGCGTGAGTAAATACGTCACCCATAGCCGTATGTCGTCATAGCATCGATAAGATAACGCATATGTACATACGCATACAATTCCACCAAACTCCAACAGTGTCGACACCGCGCAGACATCGAATCAAATGCCGTCCTCTTTCGTTTAGTTTTATACATCGCTCCTCGGAACGCGCGCCTTAGCGACCCACATCATACATAACATTATATCTACTGCTTGCCCATCTTCCACGTCTCCGAGTAGTCCGAGTAACTGGGCGGTTGACAGCGAGACATCGTCTTCCTGCGTCAAACTACGTACCATAATATATAGCCATTGCACGAGTGCACCAGTTTGGAGACTCAAAGATCTTAAAGTTTAGTGATCTCGCTCGACACGACTGTTCACATGCTGTTGCTGCGCGCTTCGTGCGATCGTTTTTACGATCGAGGTATTTTTTTGTTTAAAAATATTTTACGGATCAAGCTATTTTTGGAATCATAGTCGTTTTTCGAAATAGTTCCGGGAGGAAGACAAAGGGGCGGGTATAAAAGGTGTATCAGAGGTCAAGGAGTCCTTCGCGTATTTGTTGTGAGTTGGTTGGACAAAACATATTCTTGTAAATATACAAACGCGGTTTACTTCATTAGAGAACTTTATTTTTTGTCATTCAGAACCTGACAAATATTTCGAATTGAAACATTATTCTCATTATTCTGATAATTTTCAAGAATCTTTGAAACAATAGAAATATCGTTGCCAGTGATATGGATTTTTCAATTCATGCACCTAATTCTAATTCTATTATTAAACATGCCTTTTTGTAAAAAAAAGCTGTGTAGGTAAACGTTTTTCTAAACACGTCAAAAAAACATATTTAATTGTGTAAAAGATCATTTACAATATATTAATAAGTTATAACTTTAATGTTCGTCTGTACGTATTCAACTGCGTACGTGTGCCTGAGCGTTCCAACTTATGTGTTTTATCAGTTACATCTCACGATCCTTTCAACCGATTTCAAATTTTTGTCTTCGCTCCCTAACAGTGTCTCAGAAATGAATTTAAGTTTCTACTGCCTTATTTCTATTTTAATTTATAAAATAATGGCTCATTTTATTTTTATTCTCTTGTTGATTTCATATTACAGGACTTACGAACAGATTTCTTTTTATTCTGGAAACATTTTTTATCACTTCTTTTTGACTCAGTAACATATGTTATTAAATTTTTTACCCTATACCTGCAACCATAAGACCTCAATTTTTTGAGAAATTAAAATGTTTCAATATATTTTCCTTTCTGAAAAAAATTGATTCAAGCACAATCAATCAATTTGTTTCTCAATTCGTGAAAAATCGACTTCTACACGATATAATACCTTTAGATTTTTCTAGATACATTTCAGTATACTGTCATTAATTCAGTCATGATTACACAAACAGAAAACCACCTTATACTTTACACAGTATAAGAAGACAGAGATCGATGTTCCCCTTTCCACTGGATTACAAACCTGTCTGTCTCTACCATCCAACCTATACGCATATAGAGACGAACAAACATATACAACTAAATTAGAAGCGAAACCAATGTCTTGCATAACGTATGCTTGTGCTAGTCGTATAAGCTGTATTGCCAGCTGCGAATCCTCTGCGAGTACGATGCCGTTTGCTGGATCACAGAGCACAGCATCACTAACTCCCGTACCATAAGGGTCTGGACCAAAGCTCCGAGCTTAACGGCAAACGTGATCAATACATTTCGGTGGGGACGACGACGACGGTGTCGCGCTTGCGCACGATTTCCGGCGGCACTCGCGCGCTGTTCTTTCCTATATATACATGTATAAACAGGTACATATGGGTTGGAACAAAAACGCGCTTTCGCAATTTTTTTGCATACCTATACAGAAGAGAGCAAGTTCCAACATTGTTCATCAAATGTCGAGAAATCGAAGTTTGATTGTTTCTTTTTTCATACTTGTTTTTAAAATGAAAATTTATCAGCAAATCCCTAATCCTCATCAGCCGGAATATGTATCGACAATCATCACCACCATAAATCCAACGATTGTCATAAATGCATCCACAGAATGTTGAATTGAATATTATCGTGTATGAGAAACCAGTCGCGAAAACGTCTTCATCACACAACAAGATCCCTATACAAGCGAACGGATGAATGATCTCATTGTGTGTACACAACAAATCCATCGATACAGAGAAACTCATCCTAGCACATTACAAAACAGCCGCACACTTGTATTTTTTATCATCGGAGCGACGACTTAATCCCCAAGATTTTAAAAGCCCCGTTTTCGCCGCAATTGGAGAAAACCTCAATTGTCGGACATTAGCCGCAAGCATCAGCATCAGAGCGGCAGTTGAGCTCCGGGCTTCTTTTCCAATTAGGTGTTCCCGCAAGTAGCTCGCCTAGAATCCCACTCGCCTCGTTCATTAAACAGCAACCCACGCCACTCTGTCGCACGCCCATGCACAAGTGTGTACTCGCTCGTGTTTGACCATCGTTCTATTCGTCGTCTGCCTTTTCGTTTAAAAGAAGAAACAAAAAATCTTTACTGTAAGTATTGATTCGGAGAAAATTTACGAGAAATAATCTGTTCGATACGAGGAATATTAGACAATACTTCTAAACTATCAAGCGGTTTAACTCCGTCGATTTTTGTTTGTCCGAAAAAATAAATAAGTCCTTGTCCAATCTTTTTTGATGATGCATATCCTACGGATTAGTCGGAACGGATATTTTTTCCCAGGCAACAGTCCAATTTCAATGATAAATAACCAACGATTTTTTTCGAAAATTGAAAGTAAACAAACCCCAATCCCGAAATTTCCACGTACATGAAATGGTTAATCGCGCAATTCATTACCACAGATCACGCAGATCCGTAAGAAAGCCCGGTCAGATTTTAAAAACGCCGCAAACCGCCGAATACGCAGACGACGCGAGGGGGGGAGGGGGGAGGGATAAAAAAAAGGAGCAAACGCCCGTACACGACGAGCAAACAACTGCCTGCAGTACGACGATACGAGAGAGAGGAAGAGCAGCAGCAGAGCAGCAGCAATCGGAGGAGGGGAGCCGGTCTCCTAAACGCCTCTCGTTAACCGTTTAATTCGCGTAATTGATGCGACGACACTCGGATTCTCCCGGCGCGTTTTGCGTTCGAAAAAGCCCCTCCGAACTGCCGCACGAAAGTCATTTTGCCGTGGCTAATTTGACCTAAATCAACCGAGTCGTCGGTTGCTGAGCCCCAACAGCAGCAGCACCGAGTACACGGAGATTGAGAAGGATGAGACGCCGCGCGGAAGTCTAATTACTCCGGGGCTGGCTTTTTAATTGCTTTTTCTTTTTTTTTTTCTTTTGCTCCTTCACCGTTTCCGTTTCCTTCGTCCTCGTCCTCTGATCGACGCTCGCAGTGTGTATGTGTATTTACTCTTAACTCGCTTCGAATACGCACTAGGATAATATTTGCGTTTATTTAGGATCGGTACAAAGTATATATAGATTCGATGAAAGAAAAAAATGATGATCCAGAAACGGTGACTTGCCGTTGCGACTTCTTATCTCGAGCGCGGCATTAATTCCACGAGACATATCCGACGTATCGTTTATTGTGCTGTGTATATGTGTGTGTGTGCGTCTGTATACAAGTGCAAACAGTAGCAGAGCGTGGACTATCGCCCATCGCGAGAAGGGTATATAATACTCAATGGAGCCAAAACATATTTACTTTCGAGCCGTAATAACGCCGAGTCGACCCGATGGTTCGTTTTAATTGTATCGTTCGGCGATAGTGTCGAATATTCGATTAATTTAAGGAGAATAAGACCAACAACTAACACTTTGCCCCCGACCCTATTTCTTTCCAAGTATTATACTGTGTACATACGGTAACCGCAAAGCGAAAAATAAGAAGACGAGGACGAACAGGATATCGATGAAAGCTCCGATACGTGTACGCGGAAGTATATGTTTATATGATACATATAATATAGGTATGTTTGCCGATGAAGGGGGGCGTCAAGCGGGAAGACAGATACGGATAATTCCCCGCCGAGTCAATGTTTACCGAACAACGGCGGTGGGGAGACGGGGATTTATTCAATTTGGGAGGAACAACTACCCCCCCCCCCCTTCCTTCCGTGTTCCGGGGGCCGTATATAACGACCAGACTTAGATTAGCGCAACGAATCGGGGGGGCGTCCATAAACTTTGGCGGCATCCAAACGGCTTTCCGATATTTTCGGCTATTGAAAATTTAAAAATCGGCCCCACGTTCTCGTCGCACAAAGGATAGGAAGGTACGCAAGTCCGCGTACAAAGCGGCGTAATTTAATAACGCTCGATTAGAAACGTTTGAAGCTCGCGCGCAGCGTCGGTGACGAGGTCTTATGTAACCTCGGAAAAAACAAATTTGTCAAAAAGAAAAAAAACTCGGGGCGGGGGTAGGCTCGGTTGATCCACGTACACACGTACATATATACATGTATAACACATTCATGCGTGTGTCCCTGCGCGAGAAAGTAAGAGAGGCCGAGATAATTAAAAAGTAGGCAGAGGCTGCGCGCGGGGAGAGAGCCGAGGGATATTAAAGCGTCGAAGGCCGCCTGTATGTATACACATATGTGGCGGTACTTTCCCCCCCCCCCCCCCGCCCCGAGTCTCCTCCAAAGCTCCCCGCCACAGGAGCAGCCGAGCAGAGCCACTTGGCGAGCCAGCGGAAAATCGCCTTCATATATGCGCGCCTGCCTCAGCCGTTCTCTGTTTGCATACATGTCCTCGGATGTATATCTACCCTGTCTGTGTGCATGTCCGCACTTGAAAACTCGCGGGGCTTTTCCGCTTCCCCCCGCCCCCTTACATGCGGGCGCGCGGCCGTACTATCTCCTTGACGTGTTCCTCCCCCTGCCCCGCACCGCGTCTCTGTTTATCTCGGCTTTTCGTCTGCAGCCCCCCCCCCCCCCCCCC
>JAPYYV010025124.1:0-11887 GCA_030522625.1 Copidosoma aretas
AACAGTCATGCTCCTATAACCGAGTTTTATTTTTTGATGTCCTCTACTATTCAGTACGACAAAGGAGCAAGTGCTTGGGAGTTTACATCAATTTTATACTTTTTTTCTTTATCATGAGTTAAAAGATGTCGAATATGATGTGTTTGTCTATTCAATTGTTCATTACAAATATAACCACCAATCACATTTTTTCTCTGTTTTCATTCTTGCGTCTTATAAAATGCTGATAGTTTTTAATAACAGCTTTATATTCACTGCATTTAAAATATTTTTTATTGTGCAAACAACTATCAAAAGCAAATTATCTGTTTATTCTCAAAAAAGATAAAATTAAGTATAGTTATAAGAATTTTAAAATCGTTATCATTTATATTTATGTTTATAAAACCAGCATATTTTCAGAATTAATTTAAAAGAATATAAAAATGTTTTTCCAAAGTTTGATACAGGGGATATTCTTATCTCTGTGGTTTAAAAGGCTGATTACTTTTTGTATTTTTATAAGGATGTGCCTCATTTCAAAACATTATAAACGTCAATATTTTAGTATTTTTTGAAATAGGGCATCTTTTTATGGTTTGATGAAAAGACTGATTGGCGATAACTTCCACGGTTGTTGTTATTTAATATTATAATATATAATTTGATTTATTACACAAATGTATATCATGCCGTATACTTTTGGGTATTGTTTCAAGAATTTTTTAAAATTATAAATTTAATAACAAAAAAAGTTTGGATCGGCAGTCTATATGCTTCATGGGCGTAAAAAAGTACTTTTTCCGGACAAAATACTGTCGCCCCCAGAAATGAATGTAAAAAAAAAAAAAAAAATTCAGCAATACTCGTAACAGATAATACCATCATGTTCCACTGCGCGAATTTGGATACCATTCAACCTAAATAAATGGCGGACCAAAAATTTTTAAAAGAGAAAGTGATTCATAACAAACTGATAATTTTTAATAACAGTTTTACATTCACTGAGTCACTGCATTCAAAATATTTTCTATTGTGACTTCTCTCGTGTAATTTTACTGCCTCTTGGTTTCCCAATATCAACGAACAGTATTGACATTTGAATAAATAATTATACCTGTAAACAACTATCTAAAGCAAATTATTTGTTTATTCTTAAAGTAGATGAAATTAGGTATATTAATAAGAATTTCAAAATCGTTATCATTTATGTTTACGTTTATAAAACCATCAAATTTTCAGAATTAATTTGAAAAATTATAAAAAAGTTTTTCCAAAGTTTGATACAGGGGGGATCTTTCTCTCTGTGGTATAAAAGGCTGATTACTTTTTATATTTTTATAAAAATGTGCCTCATTTCAAAACATTATAAATGTCAATATTTTAGTAATTTTCAAAATAGGGCATCTTTTTATGGTTTCATGAAAAGACTGATTGGCGATAACTTCCACGGGTGTTATTATTTAATATCACAACATAAAATTTGACTTATTACACAAATTTTATCATGCCATATACTTATGGGTATTGTTTCAAGAATTTTTTAAAATTATAATTTAATAACAACAAAAAAAAGTTTGAATCGGCAGTCTATATGCTTCATGGGCGCAAAAAAGTACTTTTTCCGGACAAAAAACTGTCGCCCCCAGAAATAAATGAAAAAAAAAAAAATAATTCAGCAATACTCGTAACAGATAATAACATCATGTTCCACTGCGCGAATTTTGATATCATTTAACCTAAAAAAATGGCGGACCCAAAATGTTGAAAGAAGAAAGTGGTTCATAACAATTTTTGTAAAATTTTTTTTTTACCTTAAAAAAATGTATATATAGAGTTAAGGGGTCTCTAATGACGTATACTATATCGGGATAAATTTATTCAACATGGCGAATCCAATATGGCCTTTAGTGGGTCGAAAGTGTTTTTTCGTCCCAAAATTAAGTATCTCTCGAAAGGAGATAGATAGTGTAATACTTTTTTTGGGTCATTAGATATAGAAAATGAAAAGTACCACTTATCATTAAAAACAGTTTCCTAATCTCAGAAAATTGCTATAAAGTTGTTACTTTTTCATAAAAAATTCAAATATCTCTAAAAAAAAGACATAAATAACGATAGCCACATATGAAAAACTTATCACTTTGATACGCCTGCATCAATTATTACATAAAAAATATATATAAAACATTTACATCGACTTTCAAAGTTTCCCGACATAACCTCTGATAACCTAAAACTTTAGTAATTCTATTGAATTCATGTATTATTTATTATGAAATCAATTTCATTGTTGATGCCAACGATTCCTTGTAATAGAAGTACCGAAATTACTAAAGATCATATAAAACAGTTTTTTTACGTAAAAAACGTTTTATAATGATTGGTTTATCAGAAGAATTTGAAAAATCTCTTGAAAAAATGATATGGATAATGTCAGCTCTATTTAGAAATTTTTTTACTTTCATATCATATTACTTTGTGTTATATACAACGTTCTTTATAAGCTTTTGAATTTCTCGACACAGCCTAAATAACCTTAAACTTGAGTTTAGCGAGTTTAAAAAGTTTAAAGGAGTTGTATTCTTTAATCAGCCTTCACACGGTGTATTGCCATTTTGTGATCTTAACAATTTCGCGCAATCTCAATTTTGTTTATGAACTGTAGGATCAACCAAATATTATACAATTTATCAATATATAATAGAAGGTAGGTTATTTCCATGCTTTATTTGTGTCTAAATAATGGTAGAGTGCAGCAATTAAATCATTCCATATTTTTATTTAGCCGTTTACACCCGATTCAACAATTTTTTTCATAAATTAAAATGTTCTGACAAAAGGGTTGATTAATGTTTATTAATTTAAAGAATATTATTAAATTTCATTACGGCCCACTCATCATCCAAAAGATGAAATCCATACAGATATCCGATAGAGTAACACTGTATGATTTACAATTTTGGAGCGGAAGTCCAAAAGGATATCTAAATGGACTTCTTCTTTATAATCAATATGAATTTAGTTGGATTTCCTATTGATTTTTATGTATTTTATGTTTATTATCGTAGGTGCAGGAATAAATTAGAAAGTTGATTTGTTGTGTTAATGTGCTTGATAGGTATGTTTGAATATACAAAATCTTCTAAAAGACGTCTAAAAGTCATCTTACAGTACATTGATAAAGAAATCTTAAGGGTGGTATTTAGAAATGTAGAATATATCTTTTACACTTCTTACAGAAATTCTAAGAGATATCTTGTATCGTTCTTAAAATGTTTCAAAGACTTCTTGTAGATTTCTTGTTGTTTACCGGGTTTTGTCTGCCCACCTGTTTACATAATGCGTGACGTCAATGCGGAACTTCATTCAAGCTTACGAGTTCAAAGAACGTGTCGATGTCTCTCTCGTTTTTATAAACGGGGTTCAGCATAGGCGTGTGAGCACTTATGTAAAGTAGGCAGACAAAAGTTTTTGCGGATCACGAACGCGGAACGACTTTCATTGGTTGGACATCATGACGTGTTACGCTTACGCATGTTTCTTCCGTACCATGTAATTTCTGCCTGAGGCAAAGTTGGAACTGTACTTGTAGTCTACGAAGTCTACCAACTCTACTTGGTATTGTTGGTATAGTTGGTAGGGTTAGAACTGTACTTGTAGTCCACGAAGTCTACCAACTATACTTAGTATTGTTGGTACGGTTAGTGGGGTTGGTGCTGTACTAACAGTGTGTCCAAGGTAGACACCTGCTGAGCGAGCAAAATTTAAATAAGCTATATGGGCTACACCGCAAAAACCCAGTAACCTGAATCCCAAGCTTTTGACCCAGTAACCCGGAGGATAGCTAGTAGATAATATGATAAGTAAAAAAATTAGACAACATAACCTAAATCTTAAGCTTTTTAACCCAGTAACCCAGGGAATGGCGGGTAAATAATATAATAAGTAAATAAATAATAATAAAAATAACATCATAACCTAAATTCCAAGCTTCTTAACCTAGTAACCCAGGGGACAGCGAGTAGATAATATGATAAGTAAGTAAATTATAATAGAAATAAGAGCATAACCTAAATCCAAAGCTACTTAACCTGGTAACCCAGGGGACAGCAATTGAATAATATAAGTAAATAAATTCTGGTTATGTTGTTATTGTTATAATATTTATTTACTTATTGTATTATGTACTCGCTGTCCCCGGGATAATGGGTTGAGAAGCTTGGGATTTAGGTTATGTTTTTCTTCTTATTATAATTTATTTAAATATAACATAATCTACTCACTGTCCCGCGGGTTACTGGGTTAAGAAGCTTGGGATTGAGGTTGTGTTGTTATTTCTATAATAATTTGTGTACTTATCATATTATCTACTCGCTTTCCCCCGGGTTACTGGGTTAAAAGCTTGGGATTTTGGTGAGTGGGTTTTTGCGGTTTTGCCCATATAGGTTGTAATCCATATTTGTAGTAAGAGACGTAAAAGTCAACTAGAGAGCAATTTCTTGAGGAGAGAAAACTATTTTACATGATTTTTAGTGATTTAAGTACTCCTTATACAACGGACTATAGGCATTGATTATGAAATCGATTGTATTATGAACAATAGATTAATCAAATAGCATTACTGTAGTTATTTGGTTATTAAACGTTATGTCGAAAAACTTTAAAGGTCAATGTGAATGAGTTTATAATCATTAGTACAATAGAATTAAGATATCAAGGTTTTGGTAAGTAAATATCGTTTTTATTTTTTTTTTGAGCAATTTCAAGTTTTTCTGGAGAAATATAACAACTTTACAGACATTTTTTGAGGTTAGAAAACTATTTCACATGATTTTTAGTGATATAAATACTCCTAATGTAACAAATTGTACGTATTTATACTTAAATCTATTGTATCATAAATATTAAATAAATTAAATAGCATTACTAAAGTTTTGGGTTATCAGAGGTTATGTCAAGAAACTTTGAAAGTCAATGTAAATGTTTAATATATCTTTTTTATGTAATAATTGATGCAGGAGTATCAAAGTGATAAGTTTTTCATAAGTGGCTGTAGTTATTTATGTCTTTTTTTTAGAGATTTTTGAATTTTTTATGAAAAAGTAACAACTTTATAGCAATTTTCTGAGGTTAGGAAACTGTTTTTAATGATAAGTGGTAATTTTCATTTTCTATATCTAATGACCCAAAAAAAATATTGCACTATCTATCTCCTTTCAAGAGATACTTAATTTTGGGACGAAAAAACACTTTCGACCCACTAAAGGCCATATTGGACTCGCCATGTTGAATTAATTTATCCCGACATAGTATACGTCATCAAAGACCTGTAAAATCTATATATAAATTTTTTAATGGTAAAAAAAAAATTTTACAAAAATTGTTATGAACCACTTTCTTCTTTCAACATTTTTGGTCCGCCACTTTTTTAGGTTATATGATATCGAAATTCGCGCAGTGGAACAAGATGGTATCATCTGTTACGAGTATTGCTGTATTTTTTTTTTTTTTTTTTTTTTTTTTTTTTTTTGTGGTGACTTTTTTTTTTTTTTTTATTTTTTTTTTTTGGTCCTATGTTGCTTTTAGGCAGCCGCACCTATTTTTTTTTGTTTTTAGGCAGCCGCACCAAATTTTTGTTGTTGTTATAAATTTGTAATTTTAAAAAATTCTTAAAACAATACCCAGAAGTATATGGCATGATATACATTTGTGTAGTAAATCAAATTTAATATTCTGTAATAATAATAATAATTTAATATTATGTAAATTATTGTGCTTGGAATATCCTTGCTTGAAGCTCGACCGATTAGCATTGCTTTTCTTAAGCCGTTTGCTAAGAAAGCCTCATATCTTAGTAAGGCTGTTATAAACATTCTCAAATATTTTTCTACAAAAAAAGAGAACTAGCAATAGCTTAATACATTATTAAATTATTAAAGAACATTTATGTTTGGATCATATAAACTTTTTTTCAATATTAGAGGTGTTTATTTATAGGTACACAGTTTATTGAGAGTGCACCTATAGTTAAACGCCTGCGGTATACCGCACTCTTAACCTATAACTCAACAACTTTTAACAGAGGTATGTATTTTTATGAATGGTTATTGATATTATTTTTATTCGTTTTCCTGCAATCAACTCTATTAGTATAGATGTAATTTAAGCGAAAAAAATTTTTTTATTTCATACATTAAACCCTTTTTCACACAAAGCACGTTTAACTTTAGGTACATCAAAATTTTAACACAGGGGCACCTCAATTCTTGTATGTTCAGTTATAGGTACGGGGAGCTGCATCTAAGTATTCGTTTATTTAACCTTAACTTGTCTAATTTATTATTAATTAACGTTTTACTCGCTTCATTACATCATTGACAATCATAGGGATAAGATAAAACTCATAAGACATAGTTATTTTATTATTTCCACGGCATGAAAATTCTTAAGGTGCTTAAGTGTTTGGTTGTAGGGGCATTTATCTTATATTTAATTACATAAGAAGTTGTGGGGTTAGGGGATTTGAGAAAATCTCACAATTTATTTTATAGGGTAGGGTGGGCGTCGAAAATCTAAGAAAAAGCCCTTCCGTAATTTAAGGATGATTTCTGTGAAAATCTTTGCATGGGGGGCCTGCACAAAATACTCGTATACTTGGGGAAACTAGGGAAGTCAGGTAAAAAGGGATAGGCAAGGGAGGCAGACTGGGTTTGGCTAGATTTACAAAAATATGAGTTAAGTATAGATACGTAATAGCTTATAAGTTGATGTACGACAAAATATACAATATGTATACGTCTTAAGATCTTCAACTAATGTTGCCTAATGATTTTATTCAATAATAACAGAAGAGAACGCCTACGATCCTTTAAGCATAATATGTTTAATCTTCCTATTGCAGTATTTATGTCATATTTTTTTCCTTAATCTGAATTTCTGCATAATATGTAATAATATAATAATAATAATATTATAGAATTGTGATTATTTAGAAATTTTTAAATTTGGACACTGTAAATGGACTGTAGATCTTCAATGGGTTCTGTAAACTATAATGTGGGTGTATATGCGATAATACCAATTTCTATTTTTATCGATGTTATAATAAAATAAATGTATTTGTGTTTTATACTTCAAAACTTAATATCTCTGTCAATGAGCAATTGAAGTTTATAAAATTTTCAGGATGTATTCATAAAAATAAGCAGAAGTAGATGCAGATGATTTTTACTTTTAAATTGTCATTTGTTTACAAATCACTTATATTTTTTTATTGATGAACAAATTCATTAACTTCCTGTAGCGGTAGAAGAGAAACCTTTATACGATATTGTTTTCTAAACTTTAAGAAACTACTACATGAAAAAAATTTTCTAATTTTCAAGTGAAAAAAATTAATCAATGTTTTAGTGGAAGGGTACTAGCGCACGGTCTGGTGCCAATCTATCTCTCCTATAGGTTCTACTGTACCGACACGCTCTCTCGTGTTGGCAGTGATTTAAATACGTATCTGCGATCATCAGAGAGCAAAGAATGTTCTTATTTTTACATAAATATGTATTAATCAAATGAATGAAACATTTTTACGAGTCGCATACATATTTAGTATGTATTTTATTAGTTGAACGCGTACGTTTTCGGCGTGACTAGAACAAATTTTACTTTCCAATATTTTTGAATACTTCCCAATAACCCAATATTTTTAAATTTACAATTTTGAAGCGAAGAAATTGACGCTGCGCTCCTTTAACACAACTTACCAAGTCAAAGCGCGTCTAGACTGTTTACATGTGTTTCGTGAAGTCTGTCTAGGAAGTATAACTCAAGTACATTTATTTTTAATAACCTTGAGCCCACTTATACAGCTTTTACATCGGTGTTATTTTTCGATCATTTATATTCATAGACAGATTTGGAACATTGTATATTTTATTGCTTGAATTTGAATGAAGCTATAAATAATAGTAGGCAATTTTAATCTATAGATTTCATATTATTTCAATCAAATAAAAGTTTATGTTTGTTTTCAAAATGTACAGCTAAATTCCCAATCTTGGGACTCCTACCACTACTTAGAAAATTGTGTTATCTCAAAGTGGTTTTTGTTGGACTAATATTACTATCGATGTAATTCCAAATGTCGTTTAGGATCTCTCAATCGAAAGTATAAAATATTTAATTTGTTACTCTTACTATCATAATAGTTATGTATTATAATGATAAATATAATAATAGTGTATTATAATAAATGCCCAGTCACCACTTGATAAATGTAGTCAAAATTATATTTTATACTTTGTATGGATGCACAGTATTAAACGTAAACATGACACTAGAATATTGCATAATGTTTTGAACCGCATCATGGGAGGTTGGCGCGGAGGGTGCGTTAGCAAGCTTTACTAGAGTATGTAACTATATGCATGCATATCTAGGGCTCACGTGGTTTAACCTTCTTATGTATGAGTATGCAAACCTATGTACTAAATATATACTAAATTAGAGATAGATTACAGTTATTAAATCTAGATATAGAGCAGCTGCCACATTCCAGAACAATATACATTGATGAGAAGTTATTCGAACAATGTATCTCGATAACCTAAGCTTTTTAAACTATTTCACCCAATGACCTTAGTTGTTTAAACTTTATACAATTCGGGACATTTAATCAATTAATCATTCATCGTTAAATCAAACAAATGTCATTTTTAATAGTACTTGATCCTGATATTGTTTTTTTATGTATTATCAGTGCCAGTTATTTTGTAACATTGTAACTTTTATTTCGCACTTTACATGCTACAATCAAATTTCTTTATTTATAATTTTGAAAAAATAGGCAGCGCTGATCCTCCAAAGGAAAAACAAAACAATTCTACAACTATTATTAACTTTTTAAATGTACACCTTCATTATAAATTTTTATAACATATCATTACGCATGCACAAAATCACATAATTATGTAATTTTATTTCTTAGTCCATATGATACGACTGTGAAGATAGCAATAGATTTAAAGTTTTAACCAAAATATTTATAAAATGATTTAGCTGGCGTTTTAAAATTATTCTAATTCAAATAAGTTATTGTTTTTATTGTTTACTATAAGATAAGAGTTTTTTTCAAAAAATTCTGCCGAAAATTTTCGAAGTTAGGTCAAGAACACACATTTTGCGATCGCGCCTCCCTTAGAGCCTGTATAAGCGTCTGATTATAAGTCTACGATCTTAACTATATCTAGATAAAAATGTATTCTCAACTTGTTTTCGCCAAAACACTTTTTAAATGTTTCCCATAGAACAACAAGCATGCACAAGAAGTAGACCACACATTACTTCAAGTTTTATTTCTGTCGCACCTGCTTGAAGCGCAATTTTTTTTGTTACGCAGCACACATCAACTGTTTCTGCCCTATATTTTCTTATACGAGTATCTCATTATCCTGAGCAAGCTACTTCTGGCCAAATACCCAAATCACAGGACTACATTTTTAAGAGAACAGTGTCGAAATAAGGTAGGTCTTTATAGCATGACGTTGGAACAGTTCTACTATAAAGCAAAGAAGTATTGCTTAACAAGTTGGTGATTATACAATTATTGGACTTTAACCATGACACAAATAACATTGTGTTCATGATTTAGACGTGCTTGGTAGGGAGGTATCAAAAAAAGTACTCATTTCTATTTTTCTTCTCGCCTCTTACTGATCGCCGATCATAATACATTGTCATAAATTTTACAGTTTGGCGTTCTATTTCAATACTATCGTAATTAAACATCAAAAACTTCAGTACTTATGATAAACAAAAATATTTTTGATCGATGTACGATTTTCAGTGGTCACAAGTAAAATTTAGTATCAACTAGCCTGCTAAGTTCTGCAGCTGAATAACCAAGCAATTGCTTTAAGTCGCAAACAAATTTATAAACAAAGCGTTTACCATTTACTTTACATATTATATTACCATCATAATAGTATCTGAGTGCTCTACTGAGTTTTTCGTAATTCATAAATGGTTTATTTTTACGAGCACCCCATAATTGAGCAACAACTTCAGGTTTATTGAGTTTAAACTCTCCTTCTGTACCGATCCACTGTATTGAATTTTTATACTCTTGATCAGTTAGAAGTTCTAACAAAAATTGCCATAGCTGTATTTGGCTAGCACTTATGATTTTGTTCGATGCAGTTAATAGAAAAGATGATTCTGTAAGATTTGTGCTGGATGTACCGGTAAGATCGAACATTGAACAAGTATTTGAAGATAATAACTTATTTGATACTTGAAATTTTGATATTTGGTGCTTTCTTGATGTTGCTTCGACTTGTAGCTTCATAGTGCTTCTTTGGTCTACAGCTTGGAAAATAATAGGGATAGTTATATGGCTTTGCAATATTATTCAATCCTAAGGTATACAAAATTCACCAATAATGCAACTACTTACCAACTAATTTACATTTTTTTAATAACTCTACATGAGTCCAAAAAATATCTCCCGGATCAAGAGGGACTTTAGCTTGAAACTCCTTAAAAGTTAGAGCACATAGTTGAACTCCAGTAATATTCCAATCAGCTAATTTTAAAGATACAAGATTAAACTGTCGAACAGCCCACTGAAGCCAGTGCTTTACATGCATCTGGGACCAATCTTTTGGATCCGTTGGAATTTTTAAGCGTTCCTTAAACAAAAATAAATACATATGCAATCATACGTAAATAATAATTTATACCGACCAAATTTTTTAATTCTATGACTATAACTGCTGTAACAAGTAAATTATTGTATGAGCATTACATAAATAAGGCCTTTGTATACATGTTTAACAACTTTTGTAGTTGTATATCCAAGACGAGTTGAATATTCCGAAGCGTAAACCATGACAACCATTGATGTTACAGTATTCATAGGAATCGACCAATCAAATTTCAACTCTAATGAACGGTCAGGAAAAATCAACTAGCCTTGAGTGAGCATTAAAATACCAGTGTTTAACATGGTACTATTTCACGCACTGTAACCTCTACAAACAAAAATTTTCACAATATTTAGAGAGCGTGTCATCACTTCATATAGTCAATCAAATTATTTTATTACATCTTGCTTCTTCACAGAATAAGCTTCGTGATAGCAAAAAATGACACCGTAAAATAACATGTTGGAATGAAATCAGTTAGGATATAGAATCAAAGCACAAAATTCAAGTAAAATATTCGATTGACTGTGTTTATCTGTATGCAAACACATAAAAATAATATCTTTACACAAATTTTCATCTTAGCAGCATTATTATATTGTTTTTATTATAATCATCCTACGTACAAAATATAGTTATTTTGTTTCATTCCATACGTTCTTCTTTCTTTTAATACATCGAAATAATTATTCCAGTTATTCATACTCTTTATTATGAAAAATAAGAGATGTCTAAATTTTGAAAAAATTTTATAAAATTATGTATTTGATGAAAAAAAAAATACAAAAAACAACATAATAAGATGTATTATACCAAGATTTGCGTGTGATTTTCTGTACCTTTCTAATTCTTTTCCGCTATAGCTAGTCTTACATGACGGCTTTGTTATTTCTAATGTTCTAGCAACTCTCTAATATTATATCAATGCTAAAATTATGTCTCTGAAAGCGATCGAAGTCGTCCCCTAACTATTATATTATTGTACTTGGCCAATCGTATAGGTGTCGAATGACAACCGGAGTTAGCCACAATGCCAAATAGCCTAGTTACCAAGGGAAAAAAAAGGAATTTTTCGACTCGGTCCAGTTTCTCTGTAGATTAAGGTTCATACAGGCGTGTTCTATAATACCCTAATTTTGCTGAACTCAACTCCGCGTGCTTCATTTTTTAAATTAACAGTAACCGAAAAAATTGGCTTTTTTTCA
>JAPYYV010025125.1:0-11453 GCA_030522625.1 Copidosoma aretas
CAACTGACGATAATTTACAACGATTATTTGGAAAATTAATAAATTACTGTTGTATGTAACAGGTTGAGAACAGCTGGGGGTGCTGAACTACCTTAAAAGATACCCTCACGTTATTAACGCGTACCTTCAGAATGCCAGCTTTGACCACGAGCGGAGGGCGCTTCGGTCATTCTCGGAGCGAATACTAGGCTGTGTAAGCTGTGTTCCGCAAACAGTCAGTGACAGTAGTAAGCCAGTGGTATTATGGTATATCATATGAGTGCGAAAGAGACAGCATGACATGGACTTACTACTGATGTTACTGTTTGCGGAACACAGCCCTAGTGATCTTCTACTCAGTATAAGATCATTTATACTTACATGATACCACCCCGGGCCGCAGTCATGCTCTCGAAAGTGGCATACAGAAGCGCGCGAAATTCAAATCAGCTATATGGGCATGGAATGTAGGACGTCGTTATATCGTTATAATAATTTATAGAATTAATATATTAATAACTCGCTGTACTCGGTGTAATTTTTTTAGTTTCGACATGTGCATCAGGTCAGGGCCTCAGGAGTCGTACCTGGATCGGAACAAGCCAATTCTCATCTTCAAGACGGCATAAGGTGACTTTAAGAGACAAATCGGTCCGTCCATATTTTTTTCAGCATCGACATGAGTATATGGGCAAGAAAATTCTTATCTTCAAGACAGTATAAGATCACTACTATAGTCTAATATCTCTATGTGTATACATTATGCGTATTATTATAATCCAAGGGGGTGAAAGAGGGGGAAAGGATATATGTGGGTATGTGCGTATAGTTATGACAAAGGCATTGTACAGACAGACATAGACCGGGCAGTCTGATGATCAGGCTGATCGGGCTGATCGGGCTGATTCACACACTGAGAGAGAGAGAGAGAGCAATAGTTTCGGAAGTGATGCAGGTTGTGGAATGTGGAAGAGTTTCTTTCTCTCTCCAACATGCCGTTAAGACACGTGTTAGAGAGAGAAAGAAACTCTACCAAGAGTACCATGCAAGCGCTTTTATAACACTATTGCTGTCTCTCTCAGTATGTAATTCAGCTGCAGCAGGCAGTTCTTTACCTGCCTGCCCAGTCTATTTATATATAATGTCTCTGGTTATGCATCCACCACCCACGCTGCCCTCGCATGAATACAACGGAGCATCGGGCTTTGCGCACCCGCGGCGGCGTTAGTAGCGCTCTCCTGGCGGCGCGTGGGGCAGGCGACGATGGTCAGCGACACTCGGGAGGCAGGGAGGGCACGCGAGCGGTGGTACGGCTCAGTGTCGCCATTGCAGCTGTCCCGTGCAGACACGAGCGCGCTGTGCAGCTGCTGCCACTGGCACGAAAACGACCAGCACTGTGTGCTGCTTGTGCCGCAGCGGAGTAGAGAGTCGAAAGGAAGTAGTGAGAGAAAAGAGAGGCCAGCAGCACAGCACCGCCGTCGCTGCTGCCCGCTTGCCGCGCACTGTCGCTGCGCACAGCACACGGACGGAGACTACGACCCACGAATATATCTATACGTTTTACCTACATCATTGTTATTGTCACTACCCACTACTACTGCTACTATACTGCAACACTATACGTTTATATATATATATATATATATATATATATACATCATCGAAGCAGAGACAGAAAGACAGACGGGACGGCCAGCGGAGCCGTGTCTGCTCGCACCTCGCGACTGCCGCGCTGCTCTCTCTCTCTCTCTTTTTCTCTCTCCTCGGCGCTCGGGGCCCCCACGAGAGAGTTACCACGAGCCCTACAACCACGAGGACGCGGAGGAGGAGCGGCCGCCGCCTCTGCGAGGGCTTGCTGCTCTGGTGGTGGGACGCACCATCAGCCGACAAGCCCCCCCGATGCAGAAGTATTTCACCGAGCTCACCGAAAAGTTGTTGTTGTCCGTTGACCAGGATTACAATGTAAGTTTCCCCGAGTCCCATCAGGAGTCAATCGTAGAATAAACAACAAAATTAAAAATAGACAATCCCCGTCTCCGCTGTCGTCGTCGTCGTCGGGCCGGGCCTACTACGTGCAACAGCAGCGCAAGCATTCAACTCTCGCGTGCCGGGGAGGAGAGGGGCAAAAACATATCACTCTCGCACATACACACACACACACATGTTTGCACTCTTCCTCCGTCCTCGGTCTTTCGTCGTCTCTCGCAGCGCCTGCAGCAGCTAGATAGAGCTTCCCGCACACCCTCTCTTTCTCTCTCGCAGTAAACCCCCCCCCCCCCCCCCCCCCCCAACCCCGCCCCCCGCCCCCCCGCCGCCGCCGGCTGCGCGCCGCCGGGCTGCTCTGCTGGCGCAGCCAGCTGCCGACGCTGCGGCTCTACTGCCCACGATCCGTGCATTTTCTATCGTCTCGCTCGCTCGCGCTCGTTTACTCGCGGATGAGGTCTGCGCGCGCGCACCTTCGTGTCATCGTCGTCGTCGGCGTCGTCGTCATCGTCGTACCACCGAGTAGTGCCGTGTCGCCCGTGTCCCCTTTTTACTCTAAAGCAAGCTGTAATGCTTCTTCACTACCTTAATGATGCTCTCCTCTCGGTCTCTGCAAGGCGCCCGATTTGCCTTCCTCCGTTTTATACCCATTTACGTGTATATACCTCTATCTGGTGCCCAAAGCAAGATATTCTCTATATTTGTTATCTTGGGTCTTGATTCGTTCATTTATAGATCATTATCTCCCCCGAACTACTCGATACGGCCTCTGAAATACTTCGAATGACCTTTAAAAGCCCCAACACTATCTCGAACAGAGAAAGACTGTGCCGGTCTGGTGCCCTCTCGCTTTCTCCTTCAAGACAGGAGTAACGAGTACTTATACACAAATGCCAGGGTATGTACCCTATATCAATATCCCATTAGTACTTGTCCTCCTCTCGTTCGTTCAACGTCTTCGAAACAGGAAATTCAATATGCCTATGCAAAGAAAGTAGCTAATGATGCAGCAACCACGTTACTCTGGTCCCTCTCTAACATTCCCCTCCGTACTTAGGATATACTTTGAGGTACCAAGCCACCAAGGTACTCCTCTCGCTCCATGGAAACATCTAGAGTACATAATATATACCCTAGCATTTACTTCAAAGCCATCACATACGTTGTTGCTTCTCTGACATGTGCACCGCAATCCGCTCTGAAGGGACGTCGTTGCGAGCGTGCATGTGCATGCGGTCGAGGCGTATACTGATGTATTAATTTTAATTATATGAATACATTTGGACCACAAGTCACCCTGCCCCCGCTCGCGAACTTTCGTTTCTTACGTACTTAGATTCTCAAATCTTACATTGTTATACAGATTTAATTATGTGCGTTACGACACACCCGCTCTCGACCTCGAACGGCTGCATGTCGAGCAGTCTTTTCCCCCCAATCCATGAGGACCGTGAGGCCCCTCTGCTTTGCTCCAATACATTTTTCCCTTATACTTATATGTATAAGACTACGTAAGTAACGTGGATTAGGTGTATATCCAAACCCCGGATTGCGAGAATCTTGGCTTAAGTATATAAAATGATTTGGCATTCTCGGACGCGAGTGCGCAGACCGAGAAAAAAAAAGTCCGTCCCGACATTATCGTGCACAATCGTTGCAAATCGTCTCTGGCCCTGTAATGTGATTCAATGATCGTCTTGTTTCTGCACAGGTTACCAATATGGGAGTCGTTGTCGAAGTCATCACGGCTTTGGAGAAGGCTACCATCACCAAAGAAGCGCTTGAAGTACGTATCAGTTCAATCAGTTATCGCGTTGTTATTCTCTTTGATAATGTTTTTCAAGCTACCATCTTGCACACCTTTTTTTTCATTTTTATTTTTATTTTTTTCCACTTTTCTAGAGTACCAGGCTTGGAAAGCATATTAATGAGCTGCGTAGAAAAACAAGTAACGATGCTCTGGCCAAACGGGCAAAAGACCTTGTGCGCAGATGGAGAGGATTGCTACTGCCTCCTGCACAAGCTGCTCCACAGCCTACAGTTGCAGATACGGCACCAACAGCCCTCAATGGCACTAACACGCCAAACTTAGCCCTCAGAAATCTCAAACCTCAGAGCCCAGCACTCAGAGGTCTCAAGCCCCAAAGCCCGCTTCTGAGAACTACCTCTCTGAGCAGGGTAAGTACTGTTTACATTAGCTTGATGAAAAATTTTTTAAAGTCAATTCAAGTTCTCATTTGATAAAAAAAAGAGCGTTTCTAAAAATTTTGCTTGCTTTCCCTTCTTGCAAAAGAGACTTTGCTTATAAGCCCATCGTGTCCTTGTGACGTACACGTTATTCAAAGTAGTCAAAGTTAACATTTAATTATTTATTCCAAGCTTTACTTTTACTTTAATTCAGTAGTATTTGTAGATAATATTTCGCTTTGAATAGAAACTTATCAATTATTTGTATTAGTGAAATAAATGTGCAAAATAATTTTCAGGTCTCCAGCCCATCTTTGTCTCTACATAGTGATCTGTCACGTTCACCAGTCATATCTCCAATCAAACCCCCAGTCACTCCTGCGACTAATCACAGGTTAAATTTCAACTCTGCTCAGTTGGAAGTGAAAAGCGGCAATCAAAACCATTTGCAAGAAGCAGTGCCCAGGACTCACAGTTCAAATAAGCGACTACGAAAAGAAGAGGTGGTCATTATTGATGTCGAGCCCCCAAGCAAAAAACAGCGACTAAACGGTGATACCGTGAGTGGTAACAATATAAACTCGCAAGTGCCTAGCCCTACCCTTAAAGAAAGGAATCCAGAACTCGTAGAGCCTTCTTTTAACGACGAAATCAATGTAGTTAAAAAACGTGGTAGGAAAAAAGGTAGTAAGTCTTTGAAAAAACAAGTGTCTGTAGAGGATAGTGTCAAAGAAAAACTAGCCAGTTTTTCACGAAATCCGAAACTAAAAACAACGCAAGAACTGCTAGCTGACTTGCAGGCACGAGGTTCCAACTCAAATGCCAATCTTTTACCTAGTCATAGTGTCAATAATCTGAATGTTGAAGATGATGTAAGGAATAAGAGAGACGGTGTAAATCACAAATACTTATCCAATAATCACAACTACAAAAAATCGGCTGCTGTCGATGCTTATCAGAAGAGTATAAAACATGACCCTCGAAAGTTTGCAGATTCAGATTCTGCTGACGATGATACACGAGATTCGGAATCAGCCACCGACAACAAGATCAAAATAAAATCGCCACTGGATCTTACGGTTGAGGAGATACTCGCCAAGTTGCCACCATTGGATCGTGATTCAATAGACTGGGGTGAGGACGAAAGATACGACGCCGAAGCTGATAGTAATGAAGTTAAGGGTGAGGAAGAAAAAAGTAATGTGATCAAACGGGAGATTACCGAAGACAACCTCTTAAGGTTACGCCGTGAATGCGTTGAGGGACTGAACGGGAATTATCAGCCTAAATTTGGCATTGTTCTCGACAACAGTGATGTATCAAAGACTTGCGATGATGACAATGCAGTGAAACTTGAAATGGATAGTGTTGTTGGCTTGCAAAGGCCTGTGGATAGCCATAAAGACGAAGTATTTCGAGAATGGCACGAGATGCTCGCGAGGCCGAGCTGTGATGGCCAAATCCTCCACATATTGCCTTACGTTATGTTCGAATAAGAAAAACTCGACTAATCAAAGTTGCTGGGTGATCCAGTATATAATGCCACCCTTGAATTCGTCTGATTTGTATTATATTTTTCTTTTAATGTTTTTATGTCGTACAACATTTTTTTTCAACTTGATAAAAAATAACACCTAAGAATCATATCTCATGTTAAAAAATTTAATGTTAAATTTGATTGGTGTTTGGTTATATCGAATATTAAAAGATAATCTTTTTCAATCATTGAAAAAACGATTGTTTTAACAAAACTTGAGAACAACTCCTATACTTATACCAATCGAGTCATGTATTGATGCATTGCTGTAAAACGGATAGCCATAACTTTTGCTATCAGATGATCGATTATTTTTTTCATGATTTTCTAGTATCATATAATTGTCGTGATAGCATTACTTTAAACTGGAAATATGCGTCGCATAACTTGCTACTTTGAGAGTCCTAAAATTGTGATGATCAAGATATGTATTATTTTTGTTGCATTGATATTTTTGTGTACCGGGTCTAAGTTGAATATTTTGTTCCGTTTAGTGCCTATACAAATTTTAAACATAGTTCACGGATCAGCCAAAAACAATTGATTACTTTCAAGTCAGAACTGTATGTTATGAATAAAGCGCCCGGCAAAACAAAAAATAGAATGTATCTACATTACTAAGTCTGTTAAATTATTTTTAAACACGTGTAAAAAAAGTATTTAGAAATTATAATGTCCGTTAAATGGACTCTGAACAAAACTACAAAACATTTAAATTTGTACTTTGGAGATTCAAAAACTCTTTTCAAATTTCAGCGCTAATCGCTATTATTATTATTATTGTTGTTGAAAAACATGTTTGATACGTATTTTATATACTTCTCTTTTTCTGCAATATTCATTAAAATAAGTTTGACAAATATCTTATTGACAATCAAGATATTTTGTTGACAACATTTTTATTGAGGTTTATAAAAATACTTTTAAGCAATTAAACATATCTTTCATTCATTAAGTCTCCATTATTTCGTAATTCAATGAATCATCCAAAGTTATATAAATGCTTATAAACAAATCATTGTTATATATTTTCTTCCATCTCATCCCAAACGTTGTAAAAAAGATTATTTTTGTTATACTATGACATTTTGTTATACAAACTATATTTAGGACAAATTTTAATAAATATAAATTGAAATCTTTGAGTAAGCCTTTGTAGTGAATTCAAATCGAATAAAAAAAAATCAGGATAATCTTTACTTTCCAGTAAGGTGCCTTCATTGTTTTTATTATTTTAATTACTGCAGGAACTATAGCAATCGACAATAAACTAAAAAAATAACTGGATAATTAGTAGTTTTCGTCACAAATGTGCATCCCTCCCGGACGGTCCCTGAGCCTGAAGGCGCTCCCGAGGGACTGTAGGGACCGCCCTGGTCGGATGCACATGAGTGGCAAACGGTGTTTTTCCTACCGAGGGCGTACCAGGGTTGCAAAAGTGCTCGAGGTAGGAAAAGTCTTCTGATTCTTGACATGTGATTAGTAAGATTTCTCAAACGTACATAATTTAAAGTATTTTTTTCATCACCAAAAAACCTTTACGTGCCTGTGGCTTCTTGGCCACAGGGGCATGTAAAATCGTATACGCACCACGGCCGAAAGTAAAGACACCTCAGCTCGTCCGTTCATCGGCGTCTTCGGCTTCGCCTCGGACGACAATACACGGACGGCTGGCACCTTCTTTACTTTTCCGGCCTAGGTACGTAATATACTAATCTCTCCGTTTAATGATTCCTCAACGTCATGTTTTGTATATTTATTTATTGGTATGAACGAAAATTACGTTTTAATTGTATTTGAGATATTTTATTTGTTTTTACTTTCCATTTAAAAATACATCATTCTATAAAATAATTATACTCCGTTTTCGGAAGTCAAATGCACGTACATATACTCACGCCATGTATTAACTTACATTTTCAATACAAATTTCATACAGTCGAATCATTTGTAGTCCAGATTATTACAAATAAATGCGCTGAATAGGAACAAAACATGCAAAGGATTATTAATAAAATGTTATAGCTATTTCTGCTGCAGGTTGTGAAAAAAAAATTGAACAGTCCGTCTAACTACTAATAAAACTACATTTGTGTCCTTTGGATTGATTTTTAGTAGGGATACTATATTCAATTGTCTTATAAAGTAGTTAAAAAACTTATATTACTTTTCCGTACACAAAAGTTGATTTATATATCTTTACTACTGGATTATCCAGCAGCTTTGACAAATCAATTTATCTTTTAAACACTATACATTATTAACGAACGCTTACGTTTGCATTTTTTTATTTTAATTTTTTTTACATTTATATACATGCGCCAATATACTCAATTAACGTTTCAAGACACTTGAGTTTTCTACTGTTTATGAACAGTAGACTTTTTAAGTCTGTAGGATTAATCTATAAACAATTCTCACTTTTTACCCTAATTGTCTATTTAGTACAAAATCATGTCTTTTTCCAAATATACTAGATTGGACGAGATAATCGATTTTGTAGGGTAAACATACAATAAATTCCAAATAAGAACGAATATTGTGTAAGAGGGTACAAATGATACACCATGGATAAAAAGTTTCACATAATATTGCAAAACAATTTTTTTTTGAATATTCAAACTTAATTTATGAAAAAAACAGAATGTCAGAAAATATCTGAATTACTTTTAATATGATGACTAATTTTTTCTTTAGTTCTATTTTTTACCAATCAATAATCAATGATTTAATGTCAACAATTTACAAGCACTGAATTAAAATTAATTTTTTGTTTATATTCAGAAATTGCTGATGATATGAATAAAAGATTATAAGTAGCAATCAAATTGACTTGAAATGTTCGGTTTCGTTTAAAAAAAAAAAAAAAAACACAAAAATTTTATTGTTCACACTTAAAAAAAACACAACATTATCATTTTTGCAGGAGTCTGTCTCTTGGAAGAAAATTACATAAGCATTTGTTTGCACACATTTAAAAACCTCATCTTCAGTGAGTAATTTAACATTTGCATCATCATAATAGAACCATTGATCTTTGTGTTTTACAAAACTAATATAGTGTCCTGAGTCTATACTGTCGCCGATGTGAGATATTACGGCAACAGGTTCATATAATGGAGAGTGACTCAATTCTGAATCGTTTTGTCTGAAACAGAAACAAATTCATGTTAATGATACAATAAATTTTGGAATATTATTAGCAGTAAATTAAAAAAACTTACATAACTAAACGATCAATTTGCAGTAATCGTGGAATATCAATATCAGAGGATTTTTTATTTATGACTCCTTCACTTGTCATTTCATATCGCTTGATTTGAACCATTAAGATTTTTGGAAGCTTCTTTAATTTGGTGTCCATAGTATGCCTATTGTGCTTGCATGATTCACACGTCAATTCTCTTTGTTCTGCACGATAGGTTGTATTAATCATGTGAATTAAATCAAGAGTACCACTACTATCTTCAGACGGCAAATCAATCAACAACATTAAATTCTCCACATTTTGTTGTCGTTTTTTGGAACATTGAAGGCAACAGTAATTTTCTACCATGTATAGTGAAAAATTTTCATCAATAGCATTGGACCTCGTTTCATCCTTCTCACTCTGAGATTTTGTTGAAGAAAGAGTTTTAGTATTTCCATTATCCTGTTGTTCATTGTTTACTAAATGACTAGTCCTTGATTGACCAGCAGATGCAGAAATATCCGCCAAGGGTGATCTTTTGTTCAAATCATGTGAAGTACTTTGTGACTTTCTCGGTGTATCTTGTTCATTGTTAGGTATATTTTCAATTTCATTGCTATGTGGTTCTTTTGACTTTGATTCAAATTCTGTTTTAATAAAATTCAATAAATTCATAAGAAATTCAGAAACATCTTGTTGGGCTTTGGATGAGTAGCCTTTGTCCAATACTGATAGCTCCTCTTTGAAATTACTGCAACGAAAAAATAGCATAATTAAAGGTTCTTGGGAAAATAAATTATTGAATAAGCCTAGTTTTCATAACTTACTGAAAACTTGTATTATAAGCGTAGTTCCTCGTCATTCCTTTTTTCCAACAGCTTTGAATACTTTCAAGTGTCTTTATTAATTTTAAATTAGATGCATCCAACAAGCTTAGATCATGAAAAACAGGTAGTCTGAACAATACTTGTAAAGTTGCATTAACCCAACATCTGTTTTCTGTTACTGGATTTGGTAATCCATGAGCATAGTGAGGTTTGTCTTTAGACCAATAAGTTTCAACAGGAATCCCAATATTACTGAAAGGATCATAATCACAGGCAGTAGTGGCAGTTGTAGAAGTAATAATAGGCGTTTGCGGTTCCTCAAATAATGAAGAACATACTTCAGGATATGTTTGATCTGAAATGGTTTCATCGTTAGGAATGGTGGATGAAATCAAATTTCCATCATTATTAAAGTATTCTAAATCAGAGCTAATGGTGATTTCATTTGAAACTTCTTGTCGTTTTAATAATTCAGCGGCTATCTCGAGCCTTGATTGAGTTTTTTTCAACGGCTTGCGCTTTTTTGGTTTGGATTCAGGAAGTTTGGTTTTAACATTACTTGTACAAGGCTCGATGGAAACTTCTGTGAGATTAGCAACCAAATGAGTTGATATTGGAGCATCTACTTTATCAACTTGTAAGAAAGCTTCAGAATCTTTTACATCACTTTCATTTGGTGAATACAAATTAAGCAGTTCATATTGGCTTAATACTTTACTGCTTCCAGTTCGTTCAATTCTGGTTAACTCAATTTCTTTGAAATTTCCAAGGTAACTCAGAGCCTTGTTTTTAGTTAAATCAACCGAAGTTTCTTCAATTTTCTCATCTTTTAATTTCTCAGAGCTTGCACGACAAACATCTTGATAACTATCTTCAAAGGAATAAGGAACATTAATGTTGCCTTGAATCAGTTCTTTAATCTGAGTTGAACTGCTGCTTTTGGGAATGACAGTCAAAGTAACTTCGGGTCGTAACTGAATATTCTCAACATAATTCTTCTCATTGTTAGGGCTTTGCTTTTTGCTGATAATGCAACAGTCTGGTTCAGTGTTTCTGCGCTTGAGTACGTTGGATCTCTCAGATGACCATGAGTGTACTGAAATAAGAAAAATATCAGTCAAAGTCGTTGTTGCAATGTACACAGTAATAATGTACATTCGTGACGACGACAAATCATAAGTGTGCACCAACCTCTGTGCATACACTAAGATTGTAGGTTGAAAATAATTTTTTTTTTTTTTTCTTGCACAGAAAGTAATGAGATAATCAGACTACCGTTACGTATAATTATTTTATATTTCAGAGCGTCTAGGGTGCACCTTGGGCATATACGAAAGTATTATACGAATACTCATTTTTCAATAGGTGAAAGAATGTAAAAAAAAAAAGCGAATACTCATGGTCTTACCAGACCGTATTTCTATAAGTATCTCTGACAAGAGTCGGATCATTTTTGACAAATGTATAGTAAGTAGTGTAGTGCGCAAGTAATTTCACTTTCTCTGAAAAATTGCTTCAACTGTGCAACAGACCATGGAAAAAAGAAAATGATTGTGAAATTGCAAGTCAACATGCTACTACTTTTCCATCCCCTTAACACGGAGACAGAAAGAGAACAATAAGTCAGATTCTGTTTGTCGGAATAACCATAATGATGGAAGGGCGAGGGGGGGGGGGGGGGGGGGGACGGGGGGGGGGGGGCAGGGGGATGTGAGAACACGCGGCAAAAAGCGGGCAGGGCGGGAGGAAA
>JAPYYV010025133.1:0-11505 GCA_030522625.1 Copidosoma aretas
TACGAACCTCGTTACGGCCCTCGCCTTCGGCTCGTGCCGTAAACTTCTCGGTTCGTAAATATAAGCCTTTCCGAACTCGTACGAAATATACTATTTCTACACGAGTCAATAACACGAGTGTAGAAATCATCCCGCACGAGTTGCGTACACGATTTTTTATAATATGTGTGTGAAAAATTGATAAATGCGTACATACAATTGAGTGACTCGGTGATCTTGTACTATTATAGTTAAATTAACCGTGCCGATACTTTACGTTGGATGTACACTTATGTACTATTACTATATATATATATATATATCGATATGCTGAGCAATCTAGAAATTATATATTTAATTTTAACTCGTCAGTTTTTTGTGTCTCAATAATTCGAAAATAAGGTTGTGCGGGATCCCGGGGGCTAATTTCGGTCTTCGATACACGTAATACCATTCGAGATTGACTGTCACATGTATACTAAAAAGTGATAAAAATTCACAAAAATGTAACAAAGGCCCCTTCGCCCTGCCCCGCGCGAGTAGGATGACGGTCAATCTCGAAGGCTATTTCGATTATCGAAGAGCGAAATAAGACCCCAGGGGCGGTAGCCATTGATGGAAGAGCAGGAGGCGAGGCGCCTGCTACGGGAAGGGGGGGGGGGGGGAGGGCGCGGAGCCCCAGCTGAGAAACATTAAACGAACTCGATCAGTAAAAATTTAGACCCAACTTCTGAAATTCGGATACTATTACGAGGAAAAAAAATGAAAAATAGATTTTGCATTACTAAACCCTCGCTGATACTCTTATAAAACTTTACTGTGGAACAAACTTCAAAATCCGATGAAGCTAGAAGCTACTCGACAATATGTGAAAAAAACATGGACTCGCTATTCTGACAAAAATAATTAATGTCTATATCTCGCTTTAGATACTTACTATTCCATCAAAAGAAAATTTCTCTGTTTCATAAATCACTATACTAATATTATTTACAACTTTTAATTTGATTGAAATTTTTTTTGATACGTTGTTATATAAAACATTTTTGCCTACTTCGGGCGTTTTTGAGTGGCTGGTGTGCCTTCAGTAGGAAAAATAGCATTTGCCGCTCATGTGCATCCGTCCAGGGCGATCCCCGGTCCCGAAGGCGTTTGCGAAGCAACGCAACGCCCAAGGGACCGTTGCGTTTCCGCCGTTGTAGAAAAAACAGTAATTTTCGCACCCTATTATAAAAAAATTATTTTATGATATCGTTTCACTTCAAATAATTATGTAATGTAAACGTAACGAACAGTGAAATTCCTTCAATATTTTTTACAGCGTGCGATTTTAATGTGTGTGAAAGTTTCTGTACTAGCAAAGGCAGGACACATGGATTTTGCAACGATCAAGGAAACTGCTTCTGCTTTGATTACCCAAAAACACATCCTCAAAGAACATAATAAAGAAGAAAACTGATATAATAAATATTTTATTCATGAACAAAACGTAGAAAATTCTAAACATCCGTGTATGACCTTAATAAATGTATAATTGAATCAATGAAAAAATAAATGATATGTTGTCACTGTTATCTAAATGTAATTTTAAGTATTCGTATCATTTTTTATTTTTATGGTCTTTAATTTTTTTGTCTCTTTCAAGCCCTTATACACGGATCTCCATGTTTTTTTAAACCTATGTATTTCTCGGTAATAATACTATTTACTACGAACCCAGTTTTGCACATTGATTGCAAAACGCATTTTTCTGATAATGTGTAACGAACTAGGATGAGCTGCTGTGACACTAACAAACTTCACCTTTACCCGTGTACGTGCAGAAAAAAATTGTCATACATGAATTAAAATAGCTCGCTTACAACTCTTTTAAATCTTTCAGTGCCATATAATAATACATTGAATAATCATACAATTTGAACGTGCAGAGGAGTAATATATATATTTATTTAATTTCTTGAACAGTTTGCGATCGTGAATACTGTACTAAATGGTGCAGGGAAGATGATCAGAACTACTTTGGAGGCTGTGACAAAAAGTTTAATAGATGCTTTTGCTGGAAGTTCGAAAATCCAGCGGGCTGGCCCCGTTGGGAGCCACATCCTTGATTCTTCTAGTTACCAGCGTGGTTCATCTACTGTCACGCTACTTGACCTTACGGATCTTGAATACAAATGACATAATCAATAAACATATCATTATCAGATAATTATGTAGAAAAAATCCATTTGTTACTTCATAAATAATTGAATAAATAAATAATACGTTATTACTATCGTCCGATCCTTGTCTCAGAATTCCCAGACAATCAAATAATAGTAGATTTCGTCATGCAGTTGCGACATCTTCACCAGGGCAAGAGTCTTTTATGGACAATTTTAATGAACAAAAACCGCCTGAGGTAGGAAATGATAGTTTTTGCACTTTGTGCTGGAGGTACCAAGGAGGTACGATGGAGGTATTATTGTTGACGAGATAAGTATAATTTATGGATTCAACAAGTGACAGGACTCCTGTGATACATTTTAATATTATATTTTACTTACATAATATGTTAAAGAATCATTACCAAATGTTTTGCCGCATCTACCTTGAAAAAGCTACAATCGGCACAAATTTTCACAGGATACACGTTTTTAATGTAAAACGGATGCCCTTACTTTCAACTCATCATCTGTACATATTGTACCCTGTAGTATACTAAAAAAAATTCATCTTCTTATGAAAAATCTTCCTTTACAATTGTGTAAGAACAAATGACAGTTGCCAATCTTACGCAAACATACTAATAATCTACCGAAACGATTGTGCTTCGTATATAATTGAGTAATTGATGTATAAACCATCCGCTAAGTTATTTATTACTGGTTACGACTTCTTGTTACTGTCCATATTTCAAAGTGCCTCCGTTCCCATTGGATCTTATGATCCTTATTATATCTCCAGATGCAGAAAATCATGTGTTTTCCGGATCTATATGAGTTACGGATTCGGTGTACTTATAAATTCTACTCTGGATTCAAAATTTGTCAGGAACATATTTGTATGGACACTGATCGCTACAGGGTGACGTTCATAAAACATTGACAAACCGAATATGAAGTCTATTCTCTACTTTATCCACCTACTCTTTGCTGCATCGATCTACCAGGCGAATACGCAAGGTAACGTCAATGAGTTGACGTTTTACTTTTACTCCGCGTTGAAGATACTTACAATTTTTATCTTGTTTTGACAAAAATTAAAAATCATTATCCTAAGTTCGCTGTTAAATACGAGACATATAACCACCCAGATAACAATTACATCTGTTGCTATCCTCAGACTAACTGCTAGCGTGAGATGAAAAAGTCCACATCTGGTAAAAGGCTGCGTATGAACATCAATCTAACTTTGATATTTATATCCGTTAGCTATTTTCTTTCAATACATATAACAGCTATACATGATAAAATTGAAGAAAGATTAAGTCCATGCTGTTTACCAAAAAGTTCGGTACAAGCTTGCAATGTTATTACCCAAGTATACAGTGTAGAGCTAGAAATACTGCTAGATTAATAATTTTAGGTTATTTTAAGTTAAATAATCATGCAATTCGAACGTGTAAGAAAGCGATGATCATTAAATATTTTTACAGCGTGTAATTCAAAGAAATGTGATGAACGATGCATCAGCATAGGAACGACACACGGTAACTGTGACGATAAGTACAAATGCTACTGTTGGAGGCGTCTGTCTTGATCTCCAGTTTACGAAAAAAAAAAAAAAAAAAGGAAAAAAAGAAAGCTGATAAAAATAATTATTTACCGATGTACAAAATGAAGAAAAAAAATCCGTGTGTCACCTTATAAATAATTAAATAAATAATTCGTTGACATGTATTCGACTATTATACGCTCTTCATACACCTGCACGTACAATCGTGATCAAGAACAACCATATAAAAGTTGATAATGTGCACAAGTAAAAAATAGATACCCCGAAAAAATCGTCTCGTCCAGCCTGGCTCTAATTTTCCACGAATAATCCGCAAGTCGTCGCTAGGGAGGAAAAAGAGGTATCAAATGCGTTCAAGGAGCCAATAAATGTCCCAACGAGGACTACACCTCGAGAATTTTTTCCATTTTTCTCGTGCAGGTGATTGCTTTTGGAAGGGAAAATTTGGAGGCGAGGGTCAAGTTGAGCAGTGATCGTCCAGACTAGCTTGGTTATAATGTGTAGAGTAGTACGTTATGTGCATGTATATAGCTTAATAGAGGAAGAGGGATGAGGGAGGAAAAAGGACAGGCCAAGCAAGAGCAGCGAGCCGGTGTAATTCATAGCGGGTAGAGGCTTCCGCTGGCTGGAAACGTTCGCCTTATCGCCTCTCTCTCTCCCTCGGTCTCTATAAATATACAACCATGTGATATGGACTAGGTATACTGATAGCTTAGTACAGTGGGGTGGGTACATTATAGTGTGGGCAGCGGAGCGGAGGTCACTGCTCCGCATCGATATGTGCACGTATATCATGTACATGTATATGTGTAATAACGACGTCGTGTGTGATGTATATTATATAGCTGAAGCTCTTTCTCGACCGATAACGTGTACAACGGGGACGCTTGTTTTTCAATCTTCGACCATCACTTCCGTGCCTATATATATATATATATACGTATATTGCACATCGTCGAATCTTCGCCGACTGACGTAAATTTATTTCATTTTTAATTTTTCACGCACCAAGAGTTCGGATTCCTCTTTTAAAATAATCATACGCTGCGACGGATAAAAATTTCCCGTGCAAATGCCAAATTGGATGACGCGAGTTTTAAGAGAAAACGCCGAGGTTTAATTTGATCGGAAGTTCGCGGACGGAAGCGAAAATTATAATAAGAAGGACAGCCAGTAGCAGCAGCAGCAGCGGCAGCTTGATGAAATCATGCAAATGCAGGTGCACCTATACAATGTGCGCTCTATATACAAGGTATACTTACACTTTAACCATATATATATATACCCGACGACGCGCATATCGATTTGCCGTACAGGCGATTCCTCACCCGTATGCGGTATAAATTAAAATCGCTCGACCGATACAGGCGATACGTATACACTTTTAGCCCAACGCTATCTTTCTACCGGATGAAACGAGCGAGACGGGAAAAAAAAAAAAAAAAAAAAAAAAACCCCCACGCAAAAAAAAAACGGGGGAAAAAGAAAAAGAGAAAGAGCCAATATGTACCTGTACGCAGCGTCCGCGCGGAGGAATAAAAAGCGCGAAATAGATATTCGGGCCACGCGGCCGGTGAAATATAGCCGAGAGAGAAAGGGAGGGTGAGAAAACACCGAGCCCGGGCGTCGGCCGGAAAAAGAGCAGCGGCCGGCTGCGTGGCCTATATTGGATTCGGTCTTACCTATACGCTGGCTGGATCTACTTACTCGGCGGTGCATGTCTATAATTATAATAGCTTCGTTTTGGTCAACAGTTGATCATTGTATTGTGGCTTAAATAAAGTTTACTGATTCCCAAATACGATTGCTTCTCGACAAAAATGCCAGTACAATTTTTAGGTGAACAATTTCTTCAGGGTAAAACTTACTTGTTATAGGGTAGAATTATTTAATATTTTAGATAGTTATAACTCGTACATGAGGGTGATGTACGATGGGTCTGAACCTGATTAATGTATGTATGTATTCGTTGTTAGGCGGGATCAGTAGATTAAAGTGTGATTTCAGTGAAATTCATCTTATTAAAATACAAACACGTATAATGTATTGTGTTACGAAATTTCAAAAAGCATTCAAGTATCCATTTGATTGGCGAGCTCGGTATTCAGTCGTGATTTAGAGCCCGTAAAGTAGATACTATTTTTTTTAATTTATTTAAATTCATCGATGGTATTCTTCTTGCCTCATCTTGAGTTTAGTAGCTATCAATTATCCATCTACACGTTAGGCCAGTTTACTGAAGAAAGCCTATTTAACGCCTGTACTGTGTGCTCATTAAATACCCATTATAAGCTAATTAATATATTTGGGTTGTTTCCGATATCTATGTGTATATAAGAGAAATATCGTGTTTTTAAATACACTAGCTTTTTGAACGTTCAATTTTACGAGTTAAAAATTTTTGTTGTAATCTTCAATATATTCTGTTTGAAGTACTGAAAATCTAGAAGCAAGAAGGTGAGTTTTTGTTTCAAGATTAAAAAATAATTTCTTAATGTAACACTTTTTTTTAACATGCATTTGCGCGTTCTTACAGATCTGGGTTTTTGGGTTTATTTCGTTATTTAAAGATTTGAGGAACCATTCACTTATTTTATTTTTTGAAAATGTTTCATCGAAAGTCACGAATCTTTTCAGTTCTCCAAACGTTTGAAAACAGGTACCGAAATTTATCTTTCAGAATACTATTAATCGAATATTTTATTAAATATTTTTAAGTGACTATACGTATTTTCAAAAGAAAATCTAATAATCTTTGAAACTGAACACCAAATAAGATATGTTAGTATTTCACAATTATATAAACAGCATAAGCTATTTTAGACACACATCGGCTATACTTGCAATATCTTATCTTATCTGTTCTTGATATTACATATACGAAAATGCATTACGGAATTTTGTTAAAATAGTTATACCTATTTGGACATATTTTGAAAAATATTTATTATCGAATAATATGCTGTTTAATGTATTTCGATCATATTCAGAAAATCAGAGTAAGGGAAGTAACAATGAATGATTTATATAAATAATTTTTCAAAGATCCAAAAACAGAATAAGTACATCAAGTATATCACAGTAAGTATTAATGATTCTGGAATTTTATTTTTCCAGCATTCCTGTATTACTATAAGACTCTTGAAATCTATTTTTCACTTATCTCTAAAACAATAAGTATATAAGAGCTGTTGACAAATTCTAACATCTCTATTTTTTTTTTTATTTTTCTGAAAATGCTTTTAAATAAATATACATTCTAAAAAAAATACCCTCATCCACGGAAAAGGCATTTTCTTTTAAAAATCTGGACATAATAACACCATTAAATTTATTCATTAACTTTTCATCATTGATACTTATCATAGCACTGAATAAGTTGACTCTTTGAAAAGAATACGTCTCTATCAATGTAGTAATCAAGGAATATTTATTCATAGCTACATTCATGTTTCTTTTTGTCAACAACTTCAAAGTGAATTACTTGCGTTATTAGTCATGACACCTTAAAAAACACTTGTTACTTGTGTCACATCAAATGTATTTTCATCCATAGCATCTGGTATACATATTAAACGGCACGTCATACAGTAATATGTCAAGAAGTTTGGGTTCCAACAGCAGTGGCAGAATTTCCAAGCAGAGTTCGATGGGCACTGCCAGAAGGTCCTCATGGAAATGTCATTTGTGCCTAGAGTGTGGACAATCCTGCGTTTCACGTAGCGCTCTCACGATACACTTACGCTCTCACACGGGTGAGAGACCCTTCGGATGCTTCTTGTGTTACAAATCTTTTACCACAAAGAGCAATCTTGTTCAGCACATACTCCATGTTCATGGTGCTTGATACAAGATCTTGATATGGTTTCTGGAAGATATGTAACTAAATTTGTAGAACTCGCATTCTCTTAAAGTATCATTGTTATTATTGCTTGTTCTTAGCTTCAAAATAAAACGAATTATATGTATGGCTTTTTAATATTTTGGTAAAAAACTTTTAAAATACTTGGCTTTGGAAGTACCAAAATTTATTTAAATCGAAGTGAGACTTTATTCTATCGGAGTCCCATCAATCATACAGAATTTTTTAAATCCAGTTTTGGTTAGACAATTATTATGCGTTGCTAATATGCCATTTATCTTCGATCTTTGAGAAAAATTGGCTGAAGGCGATAGTTATCAAAAGTACAGTACTTATGCTTAAAATTGTTGCATTAAATGTTTTGACAGTAATAATAAAGATCGAATTTACAAGATGCTCTCATTTCATAGATGAACATTTATAGAAAAAAAGAAAAATGATTTTTCAGCATACAAAATTTTTGGGAAAGGCTCATATGATAAAAATTATTCAACTAAATTTAAAAAATACTCTCACATTTATACCAATCCATATGTGGATATTTTTCGAAAGAAAGTAGAATAATGTTTATCTCAGAGAAAACATCTTATATTGTATACATTCGAAGAACGTCCTGACATGAATTAATTTAATGCATTGTTTTAAAGGGCTGGGACACAAAATAATGAGATATTAACCCATACACATACATGTCTTTAAGTAGAAATATTTTAAACTTACATATTTCTAGAGGATACACCTTTTTTCATAAAAAATAATCTGTGTTCTTATTACATTTTTTCTCTAGGGGGAAATTCATCAGTCGTTTCAATTCAAGAGCGCATAGTTTGTTTTATAATTTTAGCCACTTGTTTTTCGTCGCATGTACCTACCCTGCGCACGCATAAATTACATACATTCAGTACTTGTTTGTTGAAGTAATTAATGTGTCTGTCGTTCCCGATTTCTGGAAAAAAACGAATCTTTAATTATTCCCACTGCTCTACATAGCTCGGAGACAAACAAACAGGTTACAAACCAAGAAGTCGGATAATGTGCACGTGACGCATGAAAAGATCTTTGCAATGAAAAGTATACGAATGAATATAAGGCACCAGAAAAAGTTCCATCACATTTAACATTGAGTGTTTGTCGTCGCTAAAGATAAGAAATGCGAGGAGGAACTGCGCGCTAATTGATGTTTTTCCTTCTTATTGGCAGACATGAACGCTGCAAACACTTGGTACCTATTACTCTTCTGTAAAAGTAAATGAATAGATCTTTAATATTTTACATAATTATATTGTAAGCTCACAGTAAAAATCAAAAGACACACTGAACTATATAAATATGGTTGGAATTGGGCATGATTATTTTGTAGATTTTCAGGAACTTTCAAAATTTTTTTTTTTCTGAAACCTTTTTTAGCTTAAGAATTATGAAGTATCACATATAGTACTTGCAAAGTTTTTTTGATCGAAAAATCGTGCAACATATTATTTTCAGACTTTTCTTTGAAATTTTTTTTTTTTTTTTTTTACGATATAAAATAGAAAAAAAGTATTCCGATAATGTATTCCATGCTAATCTAGTCTAAATGTGGTTAATGAACATGATCAAAATATGAAACTTTGACGAATGGCGCAGGATCTGTTAGCACTTTGGTACCTCCAAAGAATAAAAAAAGAGATAAGTATCCCCCCCCAATACATATACATATTTCAAATCCAAATCCACACCTAAATCTCAGCACTGCCGCTCTTCCCTCGAAAAAAGAAGAACGCGAATCTCAAAGCACTCCTTCACTTTTTTTTCTCCTTTTCCTACTCGAGTTTAGTAGTTTCGCGAAAGTAAAAGAGGGAAAACTTCGGGACTGGATATTATCGCGATCGCCAAGAAAAAAAGTCTAGGTGGAGGAGGGGGAGCCACTTCGATGCGACTTTCTTGGCTGAGAAAGGGAGTGGGACGGAGAGAGAATGGGTTCAGGTCGATGGACTAGAGGGACGGAGCGTTGATTTGGATGACGTTTCTCTGGCTTTGTGTGTCGTTCCAATTTTTTGCTGTTTCATTGCTCCTGATGGATGGTGATACCATTTTAGTCGAGAAAAGAGGTATAAGGCTCTTGCTTTTGTATCACAAAAAATCGAGCTTGCTTCTAGCGTTTTCTTAATAGTGTTTCAAATTGTACACCTCAGACGAATCTCATGTAATTTACACTGAATATGAAAATACACTTTTATAGCGAATAATAAAACGTTACAATTTTTAATATATATAATTTGTGCAAATTTCAAGGTAAAAGAGACTTAAAAATCCGTGTAGTGGCCGATAATATTCATACATTATTACACAACTTTCATATATACTTGTTTCGATTGAAAATATATGTATGAGTAAGCAGTAAGAAGGATAACATCTGATTTTTACATTTGTTTACACGGAGACAAAAGAAATAAAGAATTGTTAAAAAATATCATCCAAAAGTGCAAAAAAATCTGTTTTTCCTCTATAACAACGATGTGAGCTTCCTTTTTTTTTAAATGTTAATTTTGCAAGGGCTTCTCCTACTTGATCATCGTCATCTTATTATATTTTTAAGCAAACCATAAGTAAATAAATAAAATAAATTGCGCTCTTTAATTTGTCCTATATGAGTACATTATGCACAAAAATTTTCAATCAACAATTTTCATTGGTGTTTGTCCCTCGCTCATCTCCTTCATTGTAATTGATCTCCCATCAAGCTAAAAACATATCACTATTTCGCACTGAAAATCGCAGAGGTCGCCGCAATGATTTTTTCCATTCACCAGGTCAAACGGTTCATTGTTCTCAGCCTGAAAACACACACACATACACGCACATCTCGAGCGCAACAATCGATGCTGCACTGGCAAAATTTTTAGAGTGAAAACAATTGACTAGGGAAGAGTTTCTGCCGGGTAAAAATACATATGTATATATATAATTGCACGCCTGCTCCGTCATTGTGGGAGAAGAAGAAAAAAAAGGTTTCAACAACAACTACCCATTGTCCCGAGCGTTTTCAAAAGGTTAACTTTCAGAAACACAATAATAGCCCCGTACTTACCTACTAGCAGTGCAAAACTTTTATGCATACAAGCTATAGATACACGTCGCGCAATCATGTACAATCATTAAGAATGAACGAGCCCCTCGACCGTATACACATTGAATTCCTCGACGGCTCGAATCTATAAATGGATTTTTCCATGCAAACACACGTCCGCCCCAATTGGCAACGAAACAATTATCAGCGCAGTTGATGCTCATGGCGAATCAGCTCTATACATTACGTGTACCGAATAAAGCATCACGCGAACCGTAAAATAGTCACTCCTCTCCGTCTAAAAAGTAATAGCAAGCATAAGAAAGGACGGAAGGAAGAGGCAAAAAATAGCCCGGCACGTGAGCGGCAATCACCCCCCCCCCCCTATCATCAGAGCGTCGGCTACCCTCCGAGAGAGGAGCCCGGAGATTAACTATACTTCCCATCTGGAACCCTCCGCTACGCGTTCAGGTATACCTGGTACGCATGATGCACATACCCTTGTAGACTAACTCACTCGGAAAAGGGGGTTGGGGCGGGGGAGGCCGATGAAGAGGGGCGACCTTAAAGCGGCGCGTCGTCTCCTCTATGGGTAGCGGTAACTGCGTGTGTGTACGCGTAATATACCCACAGACACGTGCGCGCGGGCCGTTCTCGCACCAACGAAAATGATGGAGAGAGAGAGAGAGAGAGAGAGAGAGGAAGGAAGGAAAAAAGAGCTCGTCCGTCTAGACGTCTGACCAAATATACGGCCTCGCCACTGAATAGCCCTGCCTCCGCGCGTCGCACGGTTCATCAGCTGCACGAGGCTCGCTGGTCATATTACTGCGCTGGGGGGGAAGGGACGGTGCCGTGCGCCCACGGGAGCGGCGGCAAGGTTAAGGCTGTCGGTTATTCG
>JAPYYV010025142.1:0-10159 GCA_030522625.1 Copidosoma aretas
GAGTGACGCGGGAGTCGGGAGTATGATGTATATATACGTAAAGGTAGGAAAAGAGGCAGCTGAATGAGCTATCATAATTGCTCGGCTAATTACGGGACGTCCATCGAAATCGAGCGACTCGAGGAGGAGGAGGAGGAGGAGGAGGAGGAGGAGGAGGAGAAAAGAGCCTACAAAGTATCGTGGACCGCGTTTGGTCGGACATTTTGGTAGCCGTTGATTGCTTTGATTTGATTTTTTGGTACGGGTTTTGTTTTTCTCTGCTCCTTTGTTTATACATGGACTCGTGCGGAGAAGTGAGTCGCGATTTTCGGTTGATTGATTTCGGAAAGAGATCCGCGCGGAGATAAGTTTTGAGTCGAAGGGAGTTGGAATGAGTACGAGGATGGAATTAGTCTGCAGTTTCTGCCGTTGATTATGTTCGAGTTTAATTGGTCATCATCTTTGAGTGTTTTTTTTTTACCTCATTATCTTTTAATCGAAATTAAAACTCGTTTTGATGCAAGTTGAAATAGTAAATTTTTTTAAAACTAATCATTTTAATTGAGAATTGATTAGATAAATTTAATACCAATGATCACAATATTTTGTATTGAAACATCTTTATGAAATATTTGACAGTATTTAATTAGCAATCAGCATTGACAATTCAAAACGCTTGTGAATAAAAGTAAAACATATCAAATAAAGCGCTTAACAAAATAGTGCCGCTTGCTCTCCGTGCGAAATTATTATTTCTCCGCTCACTCTGAGCAAAAGCACGTTAAACCTCGGGGAAAAAAATTTTAACCGAATCAAATACGCATCCACGAGAACAAATCTCAAAATAAAATTCAGGACACGCGCGGCTCGCGACTGTATGTGGCAGGCGAAGAGAATTTCGTTGAAATAAACTACACAGAGCGATTACAGGAAGAGGAAAAAAAGGAGGGGGGGGGGGTCGAGTGTATTTCTGCCACGAAAAAAAATGTACAGTTAACTGCAAATAAAGAGACCAAAACTGAAAAACCCGCTCTCGAGCAAAAAAGGCTTATCTTCTTCGGTGGTGCTGGCGCGCGCGCGTCCTCCTCCCGCGCCTTGTCGTCATCGCCGTTGTGAAAAGCAGAGAGAAAAAACGAGAATTCGAGAGATAAAAAATAAAGGAGGAAGCAGCAGGAGAAGAAGGACGAGGAGGAGAAAAATGAACGAGAGAGTGAGCCGAGTCGCATTTACATACGAAATCTATTCAGGCGCGCGGGGCCACCTAGAAACGAGAGAGGGAGGGGAAAAGAAAGAGGAGAAAAAAGGGAAACAAGAAACTCTCCTTATAAGTGAATTATGCGTCTGTATTGATTATGCCAACGCCTCTGTCGTATAGTCGCCGCCCCTGTCTTTCCCTCTTTTTCTTTTGCATCGTCCTCGCAGCCTTAACTTTCTCGGTGCGTGTTTTTTCCTTTTTACCTCATCTTTCTCTACCTCTTTCCTGCGACCCGTTGCATGCTATATCAGGCGAGGAAAAGAGGAAAATCTTGTTGGAACGAAATAATTTTTCCCTATCAAGGCCGATCTGATCTGGCGCTGATGAGCGGCTAATTAAGGAATTCGATTCGAAGATTTATCCGGCCCGTTTGAGCGATTGTGATTAAATTCGTGCCGGAGAAAGCAGAATCATATTTTACGAGCGCTCATGGGTGTCTGTGTATTTTCATAATCCTTGAATCGAAACATTCTGATATTCGTTGTATCACCTTAGAATCAGAACGTAAATTAATCTTTTCCTACCTCGGGCCTTTTGGGAACCCTGGCCCGTAAACAAAAGCCTTTCCAATATCGTACGAAAACTACAATTCTATTATGTTTCAGTTACATATGTGTACATGTTGCACGATAACTATTATTACGTTGATTCTAATATTATTCAAACATAAATAATTTTGTTTCTAAAAAAATATGAAATTTAATCAAACGTCTATGAAACAGTAGGCTGCAGGTAACAGAATGATAATTGTATAGCTCAAATAACCGATCGGCTGTTGATTGATTTCACCGATCAAATTCAATTATTGGAGGCAATCAAATACATATTCAATTTAGTATATATTATCATACAGAAACAAAACGTCATGCAAGAAATAAAAAGATCAAAGCAGTACAGGTTACACTTTTAATTAATCGAAATACGGAGAGGCAGCAGCAGCAGCAGCAGCGGAGTCAACAAGGATAATCAGGCGCGAAACAGCAAAGACGACGACACAACAACAGCAGCAGCCGACCCTGCACTGGTCGTCGATATTATTGGGAAAGTGGCCTGTTTTCTTGGGTTATACGCACAGCTTATATACCTACGACGCCTGTATATGGGGTAGTTTGTCGTGCTTTTCTGTCTTTCTCTGTTATCTCTTCCTCTCTCCTTCCGTTTGCGTAATTGCCTCATTAACAAGTTCGAAAGTTGCCATTGGAAAAGCAAATGAAATGGAAACGAACAGGGGAAATAGATGGAATTTGAGGTGAAGAGTAGGAAAATGTTTGTGTATCAATACAGAGATACTCATAACAGTACTCAAGAGAGAGCGTCACATTTATTGACGATAGAAATCGTAAAGTGTGATTACATGTATGTATATTATATATACGAAATTTCGGTTGATAACATATTCTGTTATACAATCCAAACATCCACAAAGTGACAGTAGAATGGTGAGATCGGAATTTCTCAAATAATGTTACAAAAGGTACTTGTGAACAGAGAAATTTAATATTAATGCTCAATAATTATTGTTTGAAAGGATTTTTACCGGCTTCTAAAAAAAAAGTGTCAAAACTCAAAGCGTGTACAGGGTCAAGAGGCAGAACAGTCACTTCAAAAAGTTAATATTTCAAATATTAATCTTTTTAGTAATATTATAGAGGCACGCTTCGCACGCTCTTTTATAATATCTTTTGATGACAAACATTCCATATAGATTTTTTCCTTCATTCAATTAGTATATGATGGACTTTTTTTTATTTACTTGGATTAGAAGAGTAATTTCATGCTATTTCTTAACAAAAATTTTTATTGAAACATGCAAGTCACAATTCTTCCTAATTTTAAGTACATTTCAAAAGATATATAATTAAATTCAATAAATTTAAAACTTTAGCCAGTCATATCTGCAGCTAAAAAAACACATGCGTTAAACATACATTAGAATTAGGCCTTATCACTGTAATTCATACATTTTTTGTCTTAGTCGAGGATACATTTAACTAAAAAATTTGATCGCGAAAGTTATCACAATATCGTAAAAAATTTTAACTAAAAACTATAGTTACATTACAAAAACACTGTTTTCTTTTTTCATCCGCGTGTTTTCCAGCCAATCACTTAAAGAATAAAAGGCTTCGTTCGAAATTATTCTCCTTTTTAATATAGGATACGTCAATAATGAGTCAATTAATATAATTTATAAGAATGACTAGCTTAATATACAAATACTGCCTCTCCTTTCTCGTTTATCTTGAACAAATATGTGACGGAGTATTTGTCGACTAGAGGCTCGTGTAATTTTCAGTATTGTTGTCATGAGTCAGTTGAAGAGGTTTATCATCTATCCTGAAAGTTGATTCATATGTTTTAAAGCTAGTTTGCATAAGTACCACTACAGAAAAAACAAAATTTTGTAATTGCCCGAGAGCTTTGCCACTTTTTTAAAAATCATTTTCGACTTTTGAATATTGATAATTGTATTCTTTGTAAAAGAGAATCGCTGTTTTTATAATAAATTTGAATTTTTGTTTATCATCGTCCAAAGCAATTTCAAAAAATGATCAAAAGAATTTCAAAATGTAATTGAAGAGCTCCAAGCTTTTATACAATTTAAGCAACAAGTACAAGCTTTGGTTAACCAACCTTAAGATAACCTTAAGATAACCAACAGCTGTTGGTTATCTTTTTTTAGAATTAAAACATTGGGCTCTACTTACTCCAAGCATATTTCCAGAAATGCCCAAGGATTGATATTGATGCAATAAGGTTCCGTCGATGGATCAGAGGATGGATCGGTGTCCATGATGTATTTGATAAAATATTCTCTTTCCGCGGCGCAGTTACAATTCTTGTAGAGTTTTCGCACTATCTCCCGACAATCTGCTGGAATCTTTTTGGTAATCCACGTCCGCGTCGTCGATTCTCTCACATTCAGTGCATTTGCGATTTCTTGATTGCTTGCGCCCATAATAAACGATTTGATGGCGTAACGCTGTACCTCTTCCGGATATTGTACAACTATTCTCTTGTTAGCTTCTGATTTCTGTTTTGCCTTCCTGTCTGACTCGATTTTGTCCAGAATTTCACGTAAACTTCGACTCATGGGTTCCATGTCAACTATAGTTGATTTCGTTTTACAAGTAATAAATAAGTATACTATGAAAGGACGGGCACTTGTTCGTAGCGCGAGGTCTCACTGTTGACTAAACATTTATTGACTTATAGGTTGGATACTTAAATGCTTACATTCCGGTCTCTTTCTAATCAGTTCACAACGGGTGGTACCTAATGTAGAGTCGTAAACCAATCGTGATAGAAGCTGTCCTTCTCTATTCCATTGAGCGAGGTGTATGTACAATAAAATTTCCAGATTAACTCAAGTAATTTCCATTAAATTGATCTGAAATTTTGTAGATACCTTCGACTTCGTGCGAGAACGTTTATAATGTTTTCAAACAAAGGAATTACGTTGAAAAAAAAATCTTCAGCTTTTTACTACTAACATTCAGAAAATGTTTTTTTTTTTTTTTTTACTGTAATTTTGCCACTTAACACTAAAGATGTATGTGACTCTTTTTTATCATTCATGTTCTTCAAGATTACATCTTATACTCTTTTTTTTTCGAGTGCCGACATTACCGGGACCAACTACCTATCGTTATCATTTGGTTATGGTGATATTATTGGCGTAATAATCACTGTTTCCGTCAAAAAATAACCAATAAATATATATCCCCAAAAAAACTTTGGACTAGCATGCTAATAATTTCGGATTTACAACCCATGTCATCCACATTACGATTTAATTGAACAACGTTTTATGTCAATCCTCATGTTACATTATTTTTCCTTTCGTCTATTCCATTGGCAAGATGAAGATTTGAACCAGCGGAATCTTCATGCGGTTTCAGGTAATCTCGTTCAACCAACTGAGCTACTGAACTTTTCGTTGGCATGAAATCCAAACAATCTAATTAATCAAAATCATTTCCAATTGAAAAAAAAAATATTACTTGACTGTAGCTAACCTCTTTTGGTTATTATTTTTGGATCGAATCCAAACACAAAACGAAAATATTTTTTTTTTCACAGAAGTATTTGTAAGATGATAGTAAACTTTTAACTCTGGTTGAAATGTAACTGTATTATATACGCATTTAACACAGTATTGACTAAGTTCTCGCTTGAACGTAAATCTAAATGGTTAGTAATAAATAAATTATATCAATAATAAAACAAAGACTTTTGCTAAGGTTCACAATACTTTTATAGAAATGTAGCTGACAGCTGTTTCGGCAGTTAAATCATAGTCAAAGGTTTGACATATACTTAATATATAAACAGCATAGGTATACGGCTACAGAACATATCAATTGATAAGGCTAAGTGTCTTTTCTTACGAGCGATAAGACGGAGGATAAATATAACAATTCATGAACTAAGTTTAGTTGATAACAGCATTTTCTATTATGGATTAAAGAGAAAAGAAAAATTACATGGGTTGTTAGTCATAAACTGATTTCGTTTCTGTTCTTTTACAATTTGAAATTATTTCTAACAAATTTAATCTCGAGGCATTAGGCAAATTGACATTGTTACAGCACATAAACGAAATCATTTCATGACTAACGCCCAACATAATTTTTCCTACTTCGGGCGTTTTTGAGAGGCTGGTGCGCCTTCGGTAGGAAAAACAGTGTCCGCCACTCAAGTGCGATCCAACCAGGGCTACGTTGGGGACCCTCGGGCCTGCTTCGCAGGACCCTCGGGCCGCAAAATCGCCCTGGAGGCGATCGCACTTTTGTGACGAAATAGTACATTACGCCACTAGGGCACAAAGTACAAACATGAGCGCCCGAAGGGACTCACACAGTACGAGACTTACGAGACTTGGGCACAAAAGTAAAACAAGCGCGCCCTTCGGGGGCTCAGCATGTTTGTACTTTGTGCCCTATAGTGGCGTAATGTACTATTTCTTTTCTTTTTTACTTATAATACATAATGCTGTCAACAACTATACTGATTTCATGACCTGATATATGTAAATACTTCCAAATGACAACAACAACTCGGACCCAGCTATCATTATCATGCAATATCAATTGAAATATATATATATATATATATATATATATATATATATATCTATATAAAACAACCTCAACAGTAATACCGGGCGAGCTACACCCCCCGCTTTTTTCGTCTTTCTCGTGATTTTCTCGATGCCCATACAGTCGACTTTTACACGCATTTAATGCTCGTCGAATCCCAAAACAACCCTGTCCTGTCAAAAAGTCGCGACAATCCACTGTCCCATGACAAAACACACGCAATTTTTGTACCATCCGAAAAAAATAGGGGGTGAAAACAAAATAGGAAGTAAAAAAAATCCCCACCCCCTCTACCGCAGATATTATTACCCGCAGCATCATCTCAAGTCGTCGTACAACTTGCCGCCACCCTGTTTGTTGTTTCCCTTCCCCCTTTGTGTCCCACGAGCCCCTTCGGCGCCGCAAACATCTCCTCTCGCGCCCGGACGCTTTTTCATTCTTCCCGCTCGCGGAGGCGAAAATATCGCACACGTGCCGCCTTCCCCCCCCCCCCTGTGTTTTTCGCGTCGCAGACACCCAAACACACGGGCGTGCCATTTTTCTCCTCCTCTCCCACAACTGCAGGCAATATAGGCACCGGCAGCAAACGCGTAATTATATGCGTGCCTCTTTCCTGCCGCTCGTGTCCCACGCGACGCGTGTATAATACCCCGCCAAAGCTAAATATTTGCGGTCGCCGTACTGCCCCCCCTCGCCACGGTCCGCGTCATCCCCCCCCCCCCCCGGTCCCCGTGAAAAATGTAGGTCTTTAATGCGCACCCGGCGCTGCGGCCGACTGATTAACGCGCGCGTTCTGTTTTTTTCTCCTTACTGCAGAGCTCGTTCGTTCCCGTTTATCCGCGAGCGCGCTCTCCGCTACTTTTATTTCTCGCGTCCCCGCGGCGCGGCGTTAAACTTTTGAATTAAACCGTGAATGGGTCTTTGTTTGGATTAAACTCCGCATAGCGGAGGGGGGAGGGGTCGGACCGGCGCGAGCTTCCGCTTTTTGTTCGCGGCTGCGCGGCGATACATAAAATCCGGACCGTGTACACCCCGTCGTGTAATATTTGCGCTAAACTCGAAATCCTGCCTTCCTCGCGCAAATAGACGCCGCGCAGCCGGTACTTACGCAACACAGCTCTTTTGCTCTGTTTTCGAATTTACACAGCTCCGCGCAGGACAATCATCCGTTTCCTCTGTATACGTATGTATACTGCCTGCACGCGTCCCGCTATGCATGTACGTTGCGCTCGAAACAATATTATCTAACTCCTCGACCTCAAAGAAGTTCGTTAGTACACTCGTCGGCAAAAATCAAGTCCGCCACGCGAGCTAATTACGTCGGGCGCACGGGTGAAGCATACCAAAGTCCATTGCTCGCGCAATTTTGCCCCTCTGCACTTTCTCACCGGCAGCCAAACTCCGTCGTCGGAGCGTCACGCGGTAAAAGTAAGTGCACGTGTGCGATATGACAGTGCTGCTGCAGCGTCAAAAGAAAAGCAGCGGAGGAGGGTCTCTCGCGCGCGCCTTTGTGTGTCCCGACGCTAAAATCATCCACCGCTCGGCGCACCGTGACCCGCAGCTCTTGACGGCCCGACGCGCCCACCACGTCGCCGCTACTGCAGTAGTATATAACCGTAAGAGCGAATTCGCGAAATTGCACGCGTCCCTGTACTATATACGTACACATTTATACACGTATATTCGCCAAAAGGGAGAGAGAAGCGGCACTCGCGACGCGCATTAATTCGGAATTAAGAATTCCCTCGCAGCAAGCGCCCCCGTTATGTTGTACCTTGCGCTCTCTGCTCTTTGTTCCGTGCAGCCGCTCCGCCCCACCCCCACGAACTCTCTCGCATTCATAATAATTGCCCGTCCCCTCGCGCGCGCGCGCGCGACGATGGCAAAGACAACTCGGCAGCAGCAGGCCCTCCCGGAAAATTTTGCACTCGGCGGTGCAAACGAAACGGTTGTACAGGGACACGCGGGTCTGCGTGCACATCTCCCGCGGATTCGCTCGCGTGGGTGGGCCCGGCGCAGCGGCTATAACGACCCGTTGGAATTAGTGATTCGCGGGAGGAGGAGGACTTGGACGGAACATCGTCGCGTTGTGGTCGAGAGCAGCGGTGATAATGTCACGCCCATGATAATATACGCGGGTGTGTACCTGACGCGCGGCCGGTCGACGCGCTCCGGAATCACTGGGTCGTTATTAATTTTTGAACCTCCGCGTACGAAGCGAGTTTTCGGTGAGCGCATACCCAGCCGCGTATATACGCGACGGCATCGCGGTGGGTATTATATAATGGCATATGCGGCATCAGCGACGACGAAGATTATGTGCAATGTGCGGCACAACCTCTTGGGCCGGCGGCGGTTTGCGCCGCTCGTGAATTATTTGCAGTGTCTGCGCCGTTTATTACGCTGCGCGCGGTGGTGCGTTTCGTTTTTTTTAGTTTCTTTTTTTTTCCACTCAGCGATGCGGCAGTATGGTTGTTTTGTTGTCGGAAATGTATTATGCAGGGACGTGTCTATTGTGCGAGTTATATTTTATTTTATTTTTTTTTTGCAAGGACAGGTAGAAATTGGGAGCGATGACATTTTTGGCCCACGTGGAAGCACTTGGATACGGGTGTTTGATGTTTGAAAATTTTTACTTGAGTGGTCAAAACATTGCAATTGTAAGTTTCTTCTGTATAACATTTCATATAATTTTTTAAACCAAAGTTGTATTTGAGTCTGTCCAACGGCTTCGATAATACCATTGACGATAGAGCCTGCATACCAGCTGTTACCATTATCATTGTTCGGCTTAGTAATCGCAAGTTTAAAAAAAAAAAAATTGTTCATGAGATCTTCAACAAGTTTTTGTACAACCTTCTTAATCATCATTATCTTTTTATTTTTTTATTGCTCTTATTTATTCATTGGTTGTGAAAAGCTCCTCTCGCGGTGCATCTTCTTCTGTATAACATTTCATATAATTTTTTAAACCAAAGTTGTATTTCAGTCTGTCCAACGGCTTCGATAATACCATTGACGATAGAGCCTGCATACCAGTTGTTACTATTATCATTGTTCGGCTTAGTAATCGCAAGTTTAAAAAAAAAAAAAAATTGTTCATGAGATCTTCAACAAGTTTTTGTACAACCTTCTTAATCATCATTATCATATTAATTTATTATTGCTCTTATTTATTCATTGGTTGTGAAAAGCTCCTCTCGCGGTGCATCTCCATATAGACAATTGATAAATGAGTTACTCGAACCACTTTTCACCCAGATCACGAAAACGCTTCTCACCTCTACCATCCATCCCATACGTATGAATGAATTCTCACACAAAAATATATTACGTACATTCTTCAACAACTATCCGTATTTCATTTATAAAACTAAACCTTATTTTTTTACACCACGAAAGTTGTGAAAATTACTGTCAAGCATTATTTATTATGCCTTGCAAACAATGTCTCTCGCTCTACTCCCTAAAATGTACGTGTGCATGGACACAACTCATCGAGAACAATATACATCATACACAGCACACCCTTGCGTCCAAACTGCACTCGCACTCACAATGATTATAAACTTAATAACCCATTGCAATCAAAAGCAGCTGTCTCGATTTCAGCAGCTCGAGGACCAGATAAAACCGCACCCCCCCCCCCAACCCCCTACTCAAAACCCCTTTGGTGGCCAAACGGAATCCCTCTCCAACGCCCGTCGTCGGGATCTGCTAATCCGAAAAAGCGCGCCAAGTCATAAACAGAAGGGCAGCAGCACCCCTTTCGTCATTACCCGTCGTCGGGACGGGACGGTGTGTCAGTGCCAGCCTGATAAAA
>JAPYYV010025146.1:0-14282 GCA_030522625.1 Copidosoma aretas
TTTTTTCGTTCCCCTCTTCCCTCCCACTATCGCGGCTCGCGTTGCGTACATGACACACATATGTATAGCCAGGCTGCAGACAGCAGCCATCATAACATGCATCGAGCGCGCGCATGCAGCCCGCGGAGTTTGTCGTGATTTAGCTCGCCGTATCGGCCACTGCTCTTTCCATAAACTTCCCACTCGTGTGGGGCACTATTATTCAACGCGTACAGCGGAATACCGAGCCCCGTGCGCTTCCGCTTTACCGTACGCAAATGTCATAAAATGTATGTACCAAGTAGATGATATAAAAGCCGGTGAAACGAGTAAGTAGTACAAACGACCAATGGTCTCGATTTCCCCCTCCCAGCGCAGGGCGTGAAAGTAACATTGGATGAAAATTGAGTCTGATGTGAGCAACCCGTACGGAGATCTCTAATCACCCGCCCCCACCGCCTCGCTTTTGCGCGATCAATCGGTGATTATGTCCACGATAAAAGCTCGGACCCTTTGCGAACTCTGCAGCCACCAGACGCGCCAATGATATTTGCCGCTAAAAAAAACTCGTCGCACGTATTTCTCCGGTACACCACCCCGAGCCCCCTTTCGGAGCGAATATAAAAAATAATGGGGGGCGGAAAAAAAGGGACCGGCTCTGTGTGGCAGTCGTGGGGGGGGGGGACAATATTGGCGGTCATTCGCACGGGACGACGACCATTGCCGGCGCGATCGCGCGTCCCTCTTTTTTCCCTCCCGGCAGCGACCCATCGCGCATATATATATATACATGCATGCATGCGCGCGGTGTACATACGCAAATAATGGCACGTACGGTGAAAAGGGGGGGAGTGCAATTGCAGCGGGACTGCAGCAGGCCGAGCGCAAATCACGGACACCAGCGTGTGTGTGTTGCGGCGCGCCGTAATGAAGGTGCAGGAGAGCGCGCGGTAAACGCCCGGACGACCGCCGCTGGCCTTTTTTGTTTTAATTCCTTCGAGCGGAAATATCGGCCATTTTGAATTTTCAATTTTCAACGCTCTAGTAAGCCTCTCGTCTCCCCCTTCTCTTCTTTCAACCGCTGCACCGCGCTCGGCCCCGAAATGTTGCATGCATACACGCGGGGAGCAGACCGATGTATACATGTGCCTTTCTGCATGCACCGCCGGACGATGATTTATGTTTTTACGTGCTTGCAACTTACCCGCAGCTGTTGTACTGTAATGCACTCCCACTCCTCCTTAACGCCATTTTGTCTCGGCGTCGATTGTTTTACTTTCTCGAGAAGGGCGGGGGGGGGGGGGGGGGCACTCACTCGAGCTTTTTCCGCGCCGGGGAGCAGAGGATGCGAAAACGAGCTCTCGGTTATAAGCACCGGCGATCCTGATGCATACTATTACTTGCAGCTGGGATGCATACTACCGTCACGTCGGGCCAAAGTTATTTTTCGAAATCTCGCTCCCTCCGAGACGATTGTAATTATTCAACGGCGCGCAAAACATGGCGTGACGCTGCGGCAGAGCAACGCAGGGTCGCGAAGAAAAAAAAAAGCACCGTGTCATTATCCTCGATTGATTCTTGCGTTGTGCGTTTGGAATGGAAAAAAGCACATGCGGCTAAATGAGAATAGATGGATGTACAATAGGGTGGGGTGGGGGGGGGGGGGGGAGAGGCGGCGTGCAGCACGACAAAAGTGCGCAAGAATCGCGGCACCACCACCACGCGAATGATGAATCACCGTAAGCGGCAGATGCGCGCCGGATAGCACGGCAGCTCTGCAATAAGCCCGCGCGGATGGCCAATCATCGTCATTATCATCATCATCATCATCATCAGCGTTGGTGGTGCGTCTTCATTCGCGTGTTGGTATATAGATACTCGTGCACGTACGTACCGCACGTGGAAACGGACCGACGGTTATGATGGCATTATTTCCGCGATATCTGGGCCCCGGATCGCACGGGATTCGACAGGATGATGTTCCCATGCGCTGTCGCGCTCGCGCGCGTTTCTTCCGACTCCGTTTCGTTCCGTGTACGTGTATCGCAACGCGAATACAGAGCTTCGTTCTTGCCCGTGTCTATTCTATTTCACACGCGCACGCGAAAACTCACGTGCACGTTTTGCGCAACCGGGACAAATTGCACGTCCGCGAACTTTAATGTATTCCGGACGAGAATGTGCACGATAGAGCGCGAGCGTACCGATTGCCGTGCTGCTGATCGTTTGATAATTCCGCGTCGCTGTTTATTCCTGGTTTTCCACTTGTTTTTCTTGGACATGAATGTTTGTCTGCGTTATAGTCGCACCCGCGATATTACGTATCAATCGTCATTGTTCCTCGGTTATATGCGTCGACCTTTCGACAGAAACTAATCGTCGTTCTCGAGGAAAAGAAAATACGGAATGTACCCTTGACTCTCGCGTGCGCAACTGCATATCGACAAAATGATGCCGAATTACTTGAGACGAGATGCCTGCTAATTATTGCACACGCCGAGCGATGGTCCGGCCGCCGAGGGGTAAAGACACGGCAGCGACGGGGAGTTGGCGTACACATTGAAAATCAGCGTGAATATACAGGGGAAGGGGGGGGGGGGGTAACATTTTACCGAAGCGCGCGGGGAAAAGTCGTCGATCGTCCCCGACGCGGATCCTCGTTCGCCGGTGGTGGTGGTGGTGCAGCAACTCCCGGTGATCAATGGACCCCGGGGTCCTCTGCCCCCGGCGACTCTCGGGGAGTGAAAAGAGAAGAGCCGTGCGCAGGGTACGCTGCTCGCGCGTGCTGGGCACAAAAGCGCGGCTTGTCAATTAACGGCGACGCCGAGGGTAATCTTTCGAGTATCCATTACCCCGAGCGCGGCGGAATAGAAGCGGCGGCAGAAATGAACGGGCGCCCTATCTCCGCCCTTCCATCTGACTACGCCGCGCTGTAGTATACACTGTCCCGTCCTCTCTCTCTGTGTGTGTGTGTGTGTGTGTGTGTGTGTACTCTTTTGCCGATTCTCCCTTTCATCCCGCGCCCGCGTATATACCCTCCGAGGCTGCCGCGAGTGCTGCGACGTTTATTTTCCCAAAGAGACGACGAGGGAGACAGAGGGAGAAAGAGCGGACAGTTCTCGTCGTCGTCGTCGTTCGACTATAACTTTGTAGTGAGAGGTTCGGGGGTATGGAAGCGAATCCTTTTCAATTTTCCCGACGTCCAGCGTATCGACGCTTCCCTCATCCTCCTCGTCGTCGCGGCTCCGCGAACTCTTCTCCCCTTGCATTACTACTGTTCTGCTTTTTATTATTGTTTTCGTCCCTCCTCGAATCAGAATGACACGTGCAAACTTACCGGAGTACAATAGGTGCCGGTAGCTCGTGGGAGCTGCTCGGCAGAGATATTTAAAGTCGTTGAGAATAATTCCCGCGACGTTTCCGTCATTTTTCCGCTTCCGCGGCTCGTACAGTTCGCCGACCCGCGCGAGTCTCGAAGATCGAATCGTCCCATCAGGGGCTGGTTAGGGGGGGGGGGGGGTACTTGCTGCCGCTGACGTTATCGACTGGTTTTCGATACTCGACGCCCCCCATCCCCGCTCTGCTTTTCGTTTGTTCTGTATACCCCACTGTCACCTGAGGAGCCCCAAGTCGCTGCGCCTGACAGCCTTTGCCGATTGTTTCCCGACCCGTCCTCGCGGCACTCGGAGACTGTATCTACACGCGGTGAACAGAAAGTTGCTGCCAAAACAGGCTGCGGTCAGTCCGTATACGTTTCAATGAGTTGGCGTTCGTCAATTTTGCACTCAAGGGGGATCAAGCGTGAATCAAGTTTTAGTCGGATTTTAATAAAATTTCAGACACTTGAGGTGCACTTTGACGGGACGCTACAAGCAGCTTCTATTACAGCTTCCTGCATCCATGATTTCACTGCTGCGCGAATTTTTAATGTTCTTTTTTGTAAAAAATAATAACCACACCGCTAAAATGACCCTGTTTCCGTATGAAAATATTTAAAATAAATTAAAAACGTAAACGGTTCCAATTTGCTGAAAAATTGTAATCTACTTCGAACAAACAAGATAACGTTTCAATGGACACGACGCCAGAAGCTGGAAACTGATTTTAGCGTACCGACAAAATGTAGTACTATAAAAAATACTACGAGCACTATACTTATCTCTCTTTTTCTTATCGATGAACTAATATAATACTTATTAAAGAACAACTCTCTCTGTAAACCATGTTTTCATAAAAACTGACACAAAATTTATTTTCAATCAAGATTATGAACGAAATAAATCTAGGGAACACGTTTCGCAGACGCAAAAAATATGACATAATATATGATGAATGTTCGATACATTGAATGCAGTACAAAAATATACAATAGATAAAAAAACTAATAAGTAAAGAGATGTTATATTTACCAATTTATTGCAGTGACAAAAAGAAAACAGCTTATAAATTTTCACTCAATATTGGTATCATCCGCCAAATTTACTTGTTTGGTGCAAGAACCAATGACACGTCACAAAAAAGTACCTAGTTTAGCTTTGAAATTTGTGTATACTGTAATCACGTTAATTTTATAAGGTGCTCTCAATCCTAAGTTGATAATCCTTTATTTATTATTATCGATATTATAAATTGTTTGAAAGCAGCTTCTAGCTGTACATTTAGTAATTGTATTACGTACTATGTATCAATTAATGAATTAACAACGGGTTATTAACGAAAGATTGAGAGCATCTTATGATGAATTAGCGTGACTATACACCAATTTCAAGCCAAACTAAATACTTTTGGTTGATTGATTGGTTTCTGCACCGGAGAGAACTTGGTAAATAATTCAAATAGTAGGTAAAAATTCATAGACTATGATTTCGTCGCTGCAATTGGTAAATACAACATTTCTTTATTTATTCATTTATTTATTTGTTACGTATTCATATACTTGCTTACATATTTTTTGCGCATGCAAAAGGTTTTATTCAGACACTTTCATTATTTATTAATTTACTTATTTATTAATTTCATTCATATAATTGAATGAGAATACATTTTTTGACTGTTTTTTAAAAAGATGTTGTGCAAAGTGGTTTAATTGGTTATGTTGTTTGTACGAAGCAAATATCAATTTTTCAGCCTGTTGGAATAATTAACGTTTCTAAAATATGATTGCATAAATAATTTTTATTATTTGTACGCTACAAAGTAATTTGAGGGGATAGTTATGAATTTTTGTAATATTGTTAAAGCTTTAAAAATTCGATCTGTAGTGACGTCATGGTACACAGGAAGCTGGAAGATGCTTTAGCATCCCATTATAATGCAACTTTATGTTAGAAGTTGCAAGTTTTTGACTGACGTAAAAAAATATATAGTAAACATACTTATTTGAAAAATATTTACGATTGAAAATTTGTACTTTTGTACAGGTTAGCGTATAAGCCTGTGCTTAGTCATTCTGCAATAACATTAGAAATTTTTGACAGAACCTCTCAAAAACTAGTGTATGTTTTACGATTCAATCCGTAGATTATGATGAAGAAAAGAAAATATTCCAAAAACAGCCAACATCAGTGGAGATGATTCAGTTAGTCCAAATGCTAATTCAAGTTTATATTATTACAAAATAAAGATGCCCCCTCAAGGGGACCCGACTAGATACGGCCCCAAGCGCTTGATCCCCCACAACAGTTAAAACTTTTACTGCGCGACGGCTCATCGATCTTCTCGTAAAAATTGGGCACGTCTGCCCAGTTGGCGATGCTTATAGAGGACGACGAAGCGCTCGCGAGAAAGGCAGTGATGAACACAGGAGGGGCAACAACAACAGTAGCAGCCTGGAATAGCGTATAGGGGCCTTAGCGAATCGCGTGCGCCGGCCAGTACAGTAGTTGCCTCCGTCCAGATGCCTATCTCGCGGGGGCCGGCTTATCAGTAATTTATCTGGGCAGGCATTAGCGTTGCCGTTCGCCCCCCCCCCCCCCCCCCCCCCCCCCCCCCCCCCCCCCCCCCCCCCCCCCCCCCCCCCCCCCCCCCCCCCCCCCGCCTTATATGGGCCATTCCCGACTACTACGTGCAAGTGCGTATATATATGTATACGCCCGTGCTCCACATACAGGAGCCCTGGTCTCTTTTTCTCCTCCGTCCCGACCCCTTATCACGTCGTTTGATTAAGCGAGCCCGAAATTCGCCGACTTTTATGCGCGAGAACAAATTGCCGCTAATGCCGAAAATAACAGAGCTCCCTTCCTCCCCGTGTGTGCTTTACGATGCCGGAACTTGGTTTCGAACGATAAATAAGAAGTAACCCGCCTCTTCTCCTTCTTTTTTTTTTCCTCCCCACCTCGGCCTTCCACTAACTTGCCCATCGCCTTTACAATCATCAATATCCAAACTGGCCTCCGTGCGCTCGTATCGCTGCTCCCTTTCTTCCAGTTCGAGTTGGATGTTATTTTTGCTCTGGTTCCATGAAAAAAATATTATTCGGCACCACGCTTCGGGCTGATGAAAATTTTACCTCCAAAACCCCCCCAATTTTCGATCGCGCCCTCTGGATTATTTTCCTCGTCGGACGGGCATCCGCAGGAACTCCCAGCAGCACTCATCGTCTATTCATCATAATCAGATGGATATCCATCTCGTCGCGTGCCGGTGCGCCCCGCTCTGTTCTCCCATTCTCTGTAAATTTTCAAATGAGCAGCTTACTCCGCCGACATCTGCTCAGGTTAACCACGAATGCTAGGTACCAATTAATTGTCTCCTACTCCGGGCGGCAGCCACGAGTTGTTTATTCCTCCGTCGCTCTTCGATCTACAGCCGCGCCCGAGTGCCGCGCGCGCGGTACAAATTTATCGCACCCTCGAAAGATATAATTATCACGTTGGCGCGTGCGAGCAGCGCAGAGACAATTCACCCGGCCGGCGTAATTTTTCCATCAAGGTAAAGAACAGCCCCCGCTGTACAAGCGAGTACCCAGTTCGTGGCCCCCGTACACTCTCGGCCCTTTGTTCCCTCTGGTTTTTTCTCAGAGCCGACAGCCGCGCGTAGCATATACACACGGGCCCGTCGTGCTGCTGCAGTAAGCAAGCGAGCGAGCGAGTGCCCATACGTCCAAAATAAAAAACTCAACTTCCAAAAGAAAGTTCCGCGCGATGGTCTCGGAAAACTTCAAAAGTGTCGGGTGGAGGGAGGAAGGAGAGAAAAGGAGAAGCCACCGTCGAAGAAAGTCACTCGCAGAGAAGGAGGCCGGCTGGCGCCAGTGGGACAGCTCGCTGCGGGTACGTCTCTTCTCTCTCTTTCCGCAGCCCCCCGATGATTTAGGGACCTAACCCTACGAGCCTACGCGCGCAGCAGTCTCCGCGTCGTCTATTAGCTACGCCCGCTCCCCACCACCCTCTCCCCCGTCTCGTGCTTTATTGCCGGGCCCGCGCGGCACGCGAGACAATGGGTAGGTTGCACCTTGCCGCTGCAGCGCGCAGCCTCCGCCGTCGCGCGGCTCAGGTGGTACACGACCCCCGCCCTTTTCTAGCTCGCACCGCAGGATCGTGAAAAAAAAAAAAAAAAAACAAACCGGCCCCCCCCCCCCCCCCCCGCCTAAAAAAAAAAAAAAAAAAAAAAACGGGCTCCCCTCCTCCTCCGCCGCCGCCCTACCACTGCTCGGCTCGATGTCCCGCTCTTTGTGGGGTTTTGTCTAGTCTCCGACGGCGGCGGGGTTCCGGCAGACCCGAGGTGACCCTCACCCGTGTTAGGGACTCTCAAGCCCCGAGTGGAAATTGTATCCCGCGGTTGAGTCTCGATTATTATACTGGTATTAGGTACTCGTGTACTGTGCTTGAATTCGCAAATCAATCGACCAATTTTGACGCCCAGTCGGATGCATATACAGAGTGTTCTGAAAATGTTTCAATAAAACTATACCACATAATTGAGCTCGTCAAGACGAACAGAAACGATCTTTGCCAAATTTCGATCCGATGCGTTGTTTTTGAGATATTGTCAAGTGAAAATCTGTATAATCACTGAAGAAAAATACTTTAAAAAACTTTCATAGCCTGTTGATGTGATGCAGAAATTCCTTGATTTTGAATCGACAATATCTCGAAAACCACGCATCGGATCGAAATTTGGTACAGAGCTTTTTTTGTTTGTCTTGACAAGCTTAATCCCGTAGAATAGTTTTCCTGTAATATTTTCGGAACACCCTGTACACCGTTTGTACAAGCTCGATCGACGAAAACTTTATGGAAAATTACAGCGCGTCCACCCTCTGCCACGGCGATCAGTCGCAAGCGCCGCTGATCCGCCGGAGAACCGAACGAAGCTCGAAAAATCAAAAGCGAGCGACAGCAACTCGGCCGACTGTAAAACTGCGCGAACGATCTCTCTGCTCGCCCGGTCGTAAAATCGCATGCGCGCGGATGATCGATCGGACTCGGGGAGAATCGGAGCGGGCGCGAAAGCTCTCTCCGCGGACGGCTCACGCCAACCCCTCGTTAAGTCGTAACTTAGCCCCGACCGGCTTCGAGCACGAGACCGGGGGTGCTATAGTGTATATGTGTCCCTCTTTTCACTCCTGCCCCGGGAAAAATAATCGCTCGTCTCGTTCGTGCACTTGACTCTTTTCTCTCTCTCTCTGCTTCGTGTCCGCGAATAAAACGGGAATCGCTCTTCGCGGCGCTGCGCGTGTAATCGTATATTCTTGCGCCAATGGCCAACTTGATGTTTATGCATAAGTGGGTGAATTTTATTGTTATCGGGGCTCGGGGAAGGAACGTGGTACACTGTAAAAACCTACAAAAATATGTCGATAGTTTTCGAGGGGGTGGATTCTTAATTTGGAGGCAACTTGCTGCTCCAAAAATTTGTTTCGATACGCGGTTTTTCTAAAATAAAAAGAAAACACATTTTTCACACCACGCACCGTGGCGCCAAGGCGTGCAAATAAACGCGCGTGTACGGAGGAAAATTCCATCGTGAAAAAGTGAAAATGCAAAAAGAATTATTTTAGCAAACACGGCAAGCGCGCACAAGTTTAACGCTCTACGAAGCTGTACTCGAACGGCACTCGATGAGCCTCGCTGAAATTCAAATTCTCTGCTCTTTATTTTACGACGCGCGAGCTCGTTACGTTACGAGACACGATCTGAGAGGGGAGCGCAAGTTATGCGCGCCGGTGGGGCTTCGGGGGAGCACGACTCATCGGACGCGAGTTAATTTGATTTTTTTATTCCCGCACCGACTCGGTATAAATTTTTCGAAAAAAATTAAAAATCCCGCAACGAGAAGGGAGGAGCAAACAGCCCCGGCTCGCCTCCTCCTCTCTTTCTCTCCTCGCCCGTATCTGCTTTTTCGCGAAAGTGTACGCAGACTCTCCCCCTCGAGCTCTCGGGGCAAGCGAGTATCGCGATCGCCAGGAATGTACGGTCCGCGCGTGCCGCCGACGGTTAACCGGCTCATTTTCGCTCGCGGTCCCCGCCGGAATGTTTTTTCGTCGTAGCGGGCAGCTCCTCCTTGTAAGCCCCGAACGCAGCCGAGAAAATTAAACGCGTAAATATAGCCGAGATGATGTACCAAAAGTATACGGAACTGCTGTGTGCGCTATCTTTTGGTTCATTTTTTTATTTGCTATTTTTCGTGTTTCTATGCTTTCATTTAGATTGTCGCTAATTGTGAGTTTTGCTGTTATTTTGCACTTTTGTTTCTTACATATACAATAATTTTAGTTGTCTAGAAAAAATTATTTTCTGGTAAATCTACGGAAAGTTAAGTATAGCATAGTATTATGTAGATTTTATACGCAAAAAGTGTCCCTATGTCTGTAGTCCATAATATTTTCCTAGTGATTTCTAGTCAATAAGTATTCACAGCTATTACATATATTCTATGTTCTAGTATATTCTAATACGTATATTCTAGCTATTGCATGCACATTTAATTGTTCATAATGATGATAATAACAATAATAATAATGATGATAATAATGATAATAATAATGATGATGATAATAATAATAATGATTATAATAATAATGATGATGATAGGACTACATACGTTGACAATTCAATTGCTCTACTAATAGACAGACGCAAGATAAGAGACAGGCGCAAGATTCCAAGAATCCCAAAAGTGCATCGTAAGTTTTAAATTAAAAGCACAAGCGAGCCCCACATATAGCCCGAACGAACGAAAGCAGCCGAGGAGGAGGAGGAGGTAGAGGAGGAGGGAGGAGGAGGCCGACGCATATAATTAAACGAAAGAGCAAAGCCGAGCCTATCTGGGCAGTTTTTATCAACCGCTCGCTGCACTGCACGCAGCACCGAAATTTCCTCGCTCTCGAGATCGCACTCGAGGCGAGAATAAAGAAAGGCTTTCTCTCCATCTCCTCCTCCTCCTCCCCTCACCCTTCTCCCGGGCTGCTTGCAATTTCGAGGGGGCCAATGCGCGGCCTTTTAATATAATATTATTGGCTATTGATAAATTGTCGATAATGATGGGTTAGCGGACGGCTTGTGGGAGGGTAAGAAGAAGAAGAAGAGGGAACGGGAACACATCGCTTCGCGAGGAGATGCCCCTGAGCCCTGTACCGCCCGACCCCGTTTGTGCCCGCGTCCGTGCTGGTGGTGTGGTGCATCACATACTATATATATTCATTTCACTAAAACTGCGATATTTCATGAAGCCTATGTTTATAAAAAACGCATTTTATTACTTTGAGCCAAAACTTTTTTTAAACAGTGTAAACTAATTTTCTCTAGATAGCCCTTTTAGAATCAAGTGGAAAAATATATGCCGTGGCCGTAAAATGAAAAAAATAGGTTAAATGTTATTATCGTAACGCGATGCATTTATAGTTTTTTTTAGCGACTTATACTGCCTAAGAGTAATTTTTAAAATTTTTTAAGCTGTATTTTCCCAAAATCTTTATCATTTAGCACTCTTTCGAGTAGTTTACGACGATAAAACACAATGTTAAGAAGTGTACAAAACGTTTTAATTGTAAAGCCTAATTTTGACACATTCTAATTGCGCGAGACACATGATTTGTTGGACCAAGTGGTCCATTCGTTGAAATTTAGATTTGACCATTTGTATAGAGAGCGAATATCGACCAACTTTTTTCAACTAAAAATTCGAATGTCTAGTCGTAGTGTCATCGTGAATATAGAGTTCTGCTGACTAAATTAAGCGGTCATTACCGAAAGCTTCTAATCTGGAAGGTATTTTAAATTATCAATTAGGGGACTATAGTGTACGAATTCGTCTTATGTGCATATGTACGTAACTAAATTTCGTTGAAAAATTCCGATTTGGGGCTTCAGAAATGCCGACAAAAGTACGATTACAGTCATGACAGGTCTGTCCCGTAATTCTTACTTGAATTTTTTTAAATCCTATTTAAATTACGCTTCAAATAAATATTTCTTTTCTAAAAATAAAAATAGAGCCGGGCTAAAGAGTTTCCAGCTAGTTTCTTTAGACCTCAAATCATGTAGAAAATATAATAAAAAAATTCTAATTAAATAAATGATACTCTAAAAATCCTAAATACTGCATTTTGAAAATCCTTTTTTGATTCATATAACTCAGTATCCCGTTTTTCGTGAAATGACTCATGCTGTGAAATCATTTAATTTACTATGTATACATTATCATTGTGCTACTTGTATTACTAAGTACATTATATAATTACATTATATAAGTATACGTTATTAAAAATTACTCTGTTTGAGTTTCAAGTGTAAGATAATTCTACTCACGATACATAATCTCCTTGATTCCTACTCCATTGTTGATTGCTTACTGCTCAGTGATAGGACGTGTTCACTCGACGAATGACTCGATCACACTGTAGACAAAACAAAAATAACTAAATATGAAGACATTATTATATATCTTATTATTTCTTTACACTATATACGTATACGTTATAAAAAACTACTTTATTTAAGTTTCAAGTGTAAGATAAGTCTACTCACAAAAGATAATCTCTTTATTTCCTTGCCTGTTGTTCATCGCCAACTGCTCAGTATAGTACGTGTGCACTCGATGGATGACTGAATCACACTGTCAGCAAGACATCAGGTGAGCTGCGCAGCTCATTGCGCAGTACAAAGTGCACAGCTCATCGAGTTCTCTGATCTCTGACTCACTCAAATCTATGGTGACTAAGCTCACTCGATGTCTTGCTGACAGTGTGATTTAGTCATTCATCGAGTAAGCGCGTACTGACTGAGCAGAAAGCGATCAACAACAGAGTAAGAAGAATGGAAATTATGTTTCGTGAGTAGACTTATCTTACACTTAAAATTGAAACGGAGTAGTTTTGTAATAAAATAATAAGTTATATTACAATAATGTCTTCATATTCAGTTGTTTTATTATATAATATACACTTATAAATAAATTAATAAACATTGACGAATAATTAGAAACCTATGTAAAATCATTGCCAACACCCGATAATCAAACAAAACAGTTTTTAATAACGTATACGGGCCATTTCACAAAAACTGCGATATTTCATGAAGCCTATCTTTATAAACAACACATTTTATTATTTAGAGTCAAAACTTTTTTTAAATAGTGAAAAATAATCTTCTCTTGATAGCCCTTTTTAAATCAAGTCGAAAAAATATTCGTTGTGGCCGTAAGATGGAAAAAACAGGCCAAAATATCATTAGCGTAACACGAAGTATTTGAAATTTTCATTTCTAGCGGCTCATACTGTCTCTATGTCATTTTAATAATTTTTGAACCTGTATTTTCTACAAATCTGAATTATTTAGCACTCTTTCTAGTAGTTTAGGACGATAAAAAAATTTTTAGAGAGTACAAGGCGTTTTAATTGTAAAGCCTATTTTGGACACTTTTGAATTTCGCAAGACAAATGATTTAGTTGGGCCAAGTGAGTTCTGCTGACTAAATTAAGTGGTTATTACCACAATGCACCTAATCTAGGAAGTAGATGACATTATCGATTAGTTGGCTACATTGTTCGAAGGCGTCTGGTATGCATGTGTACCAAACTAAATTTCGTTGAAAAATCCCTACTTGCGATTCAGAAATGCCACAAAAGTGCCATTTAAATTAACACGTGTCTTCTAAAAATGACAATAGAGCCGAGCCCAAAAGTTTCCAGCTAGTTTATACCTCACATATCATTGATAAAATAAAAAATCTAAACACTAAACTTTAAAAATCCTATTTTACGCACCAAAAGATCCCGTTTTTTGTGAAATAATCCATCTACAAGTGTATAACTGTGCGTGCCCCAAATATCGTTACAAGAGGGCCCGGTAAAAAAAAAAAAAAAATAGTCTTGATAATAATGACGACGCCGATGATGATGACAAAAATAAAAGAGAATATTGCGAACGAGAGTACAGCGGCGTGGGATGAGGTTGAGAAGGAGGAGAGGGCCGAACCGAGCTGCAGCTTAGATAGATCAAAGTGCGGCTGCAGCAAACTTGCACACGTGAATTTTCATCATCTGCCCTGCCTCCTCCTTTTTTTTTTTTTTTATGTACACATACATCGTACGAAGTGACTAATTTTTTTCTCTGATGCTAAATTTACGTTATTCGAAACTGAAAGAGAATATATTTTACCGAGACTACGATTAATTAATGGAAAGAACAATATACCGAGGCGCGATCAAGTTTTCCAGTAAAAAAAGTGTATTTCCCACGTTGGCAAGGAGGTGCGTGAAAAAGAAAACGAACAAACTCCCCCTGTATACGTAGTTACTGCTAACTACACATCATAACGTACACATACTTTACATTTACATAGGTATGAAATATACAAAAAGTACACAACAAAGAGCGGACGGGCGCGAGAATCCGTTCGTAGGATCATCCTCTGCGAAGAAGGTGGTGGTGGTGGTGGAGTGCACCTCGGCGAGAAATTTTGGCCGCAGACGTGAGGCCAAGTGGTTTCTTCCTTTTCTCTTTTCCTCCGAACAACCCACGGGGGGGGGGGGGGGGGGGGGGGGGAGGGGGGGGGGGGGGGGGGGGGGGGGGGGGGGGGGGGGGGGGGGGGGGGAGAGGAGGGGGGGGGGGGGGGGGGGGGGGGGGGGGGGGGGGGGGGGGGGGGGCATAACAGGAGGAGGAGGCCAAAGTCAAAGGTTCGATCTCACGATCCTCTCCGACTCGGCGAGCGAGCGCAAAAAAGGGGAGGAGGCGAGGGAGGGTGGCGATCGGTCGATTACGATAAAGAAGTGACGAGAGTTACGATAATCGCGCCGCGAGATGCTGCCGCTGCCGTGTGTGCGCTGCGAGGGGTACTGCCTGCTGGTGCTGGTATATCGGAGA
>JAPYYV010025151.1:0-11342 GCA_030522625.1 Copidosoma aretas
AAACGTCCCTAGTACCAGGTCGGTACTATATTTTTCATCACGAGAGCCGAAAAGAAGCGGCGAAGGTGCGATTTTTAGGTTAGAGTGATGAAAAAGTATTATTTTACGCAGTACGTATGAAATAATCAAAAATAATACCTTTATGATGCCTGTGATGTATAGGATCCACATGATAATCTGTAAAAAATTATTAGTCGTGTGATCGAAAATCGAATTGAAATTTGTGCGCTTTTCGAACGGTACAAAAAAGATTTGTACTATTGTGTACTTAATCAATGCGACTGATCATTTTTTTGTGGAATTACTAATGTACACGTGACACTGCGCAGCGGGGCAGCGGCACGGCGCGCAGTGTTGGGACGGCGCGTCGCCACCGCCTTTCTGTCGTCATTCCGTCATTCGTCGTCTGCACACGACGTCACTCTTATTTTGTTATATATATATATATATATATGTGTGTCATAGAAGTATATAGAACAGTAAAAGAGAGAGAGTCGAGTCCAGGGAGTTGCAAGCAGGTTGCAAGTGACAATTAATAGTTGCAGGTGTTGTTGTAATATTTTGTACGGCCGACAAAAAAAAAACTTATAGACCTGAATCAATCAGGACTCGCCTAATTATGAACACTTGCGGCTTCGTCACTTGCGGTCCCAATGAGGCCCTCGTCGTCTCGGGTAAGTTTTTAATTGCATACCTTTAAATTGATACGTACTCAATTTACTTAACCCTTAAAATTTAATCTGATCCTCCCATTGCGTTATTTGGGTTCAATCATGTGAAATCGCTGAGCTTTCATATGTACGCATGAATACTTATTTACTACAAATTACCACCATGCCTGTAAGCTTACCACATACCAGGCAATTATTGACTGCGGGAGTTGGGAGGAGTCCGTTTTCTGTACTGACCTTCAATTTCAGAAGATACAAAATTTACAGCTTTTGTCACTCTTCATATGCCTATTAGGTACTTGTAAAATTATCGAAGGGAACGAAGCGCACATACTATTGCATATATTTTTTACTGTTCGAGTCGACTTCCATAAAAAAATCTAAATTTGCTAAGTTATACTCTCGCGATTGTGTGATGTGGGATTCATACGGAATAATTATTTGAGGTGCCACGGGAAATATCAGAAATCGATATAATATTAATCATTCAAGTACTGATAAATAGGGGTAAAGATGTTGTCAGTTTGCACCGTTTCTTTTTTTATACGTATGTACATCCTCACACTTTGCCTATACATGTCATGTTCCTCTTTCTTTTTTTTTACGTATTATCCCAATACTTCAAGCGTAAATTAAGATATGACGAAGCAGTATTCCTGTGCTGAGTATAATAGTTAATCTAAACTAGAAATGAATATAATATTCAATATTATGTTTTTAAGGATGCTGTTATGGTAAGCCACTGTTGGTGCCTGGAGGCAGGGTATTCGTCTGGCCAATTATGCAGCAAGTTCAGAAGTTAGTATTGTTTACTTGAGGCAATAAGTAACTCGTAGGTGCCAGTTAATGAAAAGTATTAAGACTCATAAAGTCAACAGCAAGCTTTAAAATAGCCAATACTTGATGCTCGGCTTTGCGGACAAGCTTAAAAAAACCATACTCATGTAATATTTGATTTTTTTTTTAGAATTTCTCTAAACACTATGACTCTGCAGGTTGAGAGTCCCACCGTATATACTTCTCAGGGGGTGCCAATATCAGTTACTGGTATTGCACAGGTAAGCCTTTCCCGTATGATATTTGTAAAATTTACATCGATCATTAAGAAATTTTATTGCAGTTATCGTTGTACTAAGTTTTTTTTCACTTATTAATTATGTGCAGGTCAAAATACAGGGACAAAATGAAGAAATGCTATCAACAGCTTGTGAACAATTTCTTGGAAAGTCAGAAGAAGAAATACACAATATTGCTCTTGTCACACTGGAAGGCCATCAAAGAGCTATTATGGGCAGTATGACTGTAGAGGTGATGAATCTTATCAATTTTATACTAAAATACTTGGAAGATTCAAATATCGAACAATCTTCAACAACTTGAAATAGACATAGTTATCCATGATAAACATTTTAAATGAATTAAAATTTTTGGCATTTTTAGGAGATTTACAAAGATCGCAAAAAGTTCAGCAAAGAAGTTTTCGAAGTGGCCAGTAGTGATCTTGTTAACATGGGCATAACAGTAGTCTCCTATACTCTGAAAGATATCAGAGATGAAGAAGTAAGTAGTCTTTTTACAAATCACACCTGCATACAAAATGTTTTTTTTTTTTTTTTTATAATTTTTTAGATTCTGAAATTGTATAGGTTTTTTTTTTTTTAACTGTTGAGTAGGTATTCAACATCTTAGCTTAACAAATAAAAAGGCAATATGTCCCTCTTTTGAGTAGAAGTAAACAAAAACCGCTTCTCATTCTTTTGTTTTTTTGTAAAATACAAACTAGTTGTCTGTTTTCTAATGTTAATTATTTACTTAATTCATGATTACGAATGTACATTTTTGTTTTGCTACTTACAGGGGTCAAAGGTATGTTAAATTTATGTTTTTTCTTTGTTGATTGTACATTAAATCACCGCTCTTCATTCTTGTCGACTCTCTTGTACACTTATTTATTGGGAACAGTAGTTATCAAGTGGGATTAGAGTAGTTTTAGCATCACAAAAGCTGTATTATTTTTAACCATGCTTGCTATAAATTCATATCTACACATCAACTGTTGGTAGTAGTAGAACTTATGCAAGGATTATTAAATCCTTTTAGTTATTGAGAATATGAGTGTTACTTGTAGATCTCAGTCATACAGTCTTTGCTTAGTGTGATACATAGCATTTCACATCATATCTCACATCACATTAGCTTTCCTATTCATTTATCTTATAAAATCTTATCATTCTAGCAAAACAAAAAAAAATCCCTTACTGATGTTTTAAAACCATTGAATTTGTTAAGTTGATGCTGAAAATTTTTGATTTAGTTTACGTGTATATAAGCCGTGATATAAACATACCTAAGATATTTATCAAGTTACCTACAAAAAAAAATAACTTTTATGTTCTCACTAAGTATTAAACCCTATACTTACTTCCAAGACAACCCCTTCTATTTATATTTCTTCAAGATCTTACCTTACACTTATGAGACTACTTAGAGTTGCAATGATCATGAAAAAATCTTCGTCTCCTAATTTATCCAGCTCGATTCTTAACTAATGATATACTGTTACAACTTCAAATTGAAAAAAGTTCATAGTATGTGCCATCCACCCATTTTATATTTTATGTATGTGAAAATCCTAACTCTTTAGGCACAGCTGCATACCCTTTGCACTCGTTAAATTCAAACGGGACTTCATTGTTTGCTCTATAGGGATACCTTAAAGCATTGGGTATGGCTAGGACAGCTGAGGTCAAGAGAGACGCTAGGATCGGTGAAGCTGAGGCGCGTAGGGATGCCCAGATCAGGGAAGCAATTGCCGAGGAACAGCGCATGGCCGCGCGCTTCCTTAATGACACTGAGATCGCCAAAGCTCAGCGTGATTTTGAATTAAAAAAAGCCGCCTATGATGTAGAAGTGCAAACGAAGGCACGTCTCATTTTTGTTCCTTTGAATTTATTAAAATTACTGAATCGTCAATAAGCTAACAATAAACTTGTGTTTACCATCAGAAAGCTGAAGCCGAGATGGCTTTCGAGCTACAAGCCGCCAAGACCAAGCAGCGGATCATGGAAGAGCAGATGCAAGTCAAAGTTGTTGAACGTGGACAGGAGATAGCTGTACAGGAGCAAGAAATGATGCGACGAGAAAGGGAGCTTGAGGCTACTGTACGTCGTCCTGCCAACGCTGAGAAATTCAGGTATTATTTCAAACGCTTTTTTAAAAAACAGACAAAAATACATTACAGGCTCATTCAATAATTCATCCTTGACTTAAAATTTAATTTTAATAAAGATTGGAGAAGTTGGCTGAAGCCAACAAGCTCAAAACAGTCATGGAAGCCGAGGCAGAGGCTGAAGCTATCAAAATTCGCGGAGACGCCGAGGCGTATGCCATTGAAGCCAAAGCCCAGGCAGAAGCTGATCAAATGACCAAGAAAGTCGCAGCTTGGAACGAGTACAAGAGCGCTGCCATGATCGACATGATGCTCGATACTCTTCCAAAGGTAGGGTAACATTAAAGTCGATCAAGTAAAGTTAACGCAAGAACGCACTTAAAAATAAATTTACCTTGTTGTAAATAGGTTGCCGCCGAAGTGGCTGCTCCGTTATCTCAGGCGAAGAAGATAACGATGGTGTCGAGTGGCAATGGCACGATAGGCGCTGAGAAGCTGACCGAGGAGGTTCTCAACATTGTATCGCGAGTACCTGAGCTCGTAAAGAACATGACTGGTGTGGACGTTGCAAAGGTATAGCTTTTGAACCACGATCTTTGAAAATTTTTCGGATTTTTTTCAAAACCATTTTTTTTACCATGTTCTTTTCTTTCCAGTCTGTCCATGCGGCGTAAAGAAATAGTGCCAAATGCGTCTCTCAAATGCACTTTTCGTAATATCAAGGGATGTCTCTTGCAACTTTTTCGTTTTGGATTTGCTTGTGCGAGTTTTATGCAGATTTACCTCTACCCTTTCGTGGACTTCCCTACCAAAGTTATGAACTGAGAGAGTCAATGTGCTCAATTTTGTTTACATTTCTCGTTTTTACGTTGTGTCGTTTAAGACTAATTATTTAATTTTAAGAACATATAAATTTCTATGAGTATTAAACTTTTGCATTATTGACATAATTATTATTATTAATATTATTATCATTATTATAATGTGTTGAACATTAATTTATTTTTTTAATGATAACCATAAGCTACTAGAATAGCTTTTGAATTATGCTTCTCAAAAATGCAATCTGTTATGTTTACAATATACAATGTTGGAAATTGGAGTTCAGTATTTTACAGAAAATTGTAAAATCACAACTGAAGTTCAACTTTTTATTTAGACCATTTTTTTATTATTTACATAATACAAATTTCATTAATATTTTTTCAATTCAAAAAGAAAACAACACTCACAGTGTTTAAACTTACAAACTTTACAAATTATTGTAATATTCTACTGCCATGTTTTTGATGTTACTTTTTCCAATATCAAAATATCCTTGAGTAATCTATTAAACAGCTATAATTTCAAATGGTACAACCTAGAGTCTTTTACAATTTCAATCAATCAAAGAAACAAATACTGTCTGCACAAGAAAACAGTTCAATTATAAATTACAGTTTATTAGCTTGGTCGAAATTTAATGACAAGTAGATCTGTGTATTACCGTAAGGAATTCTTTTAGGTTTAATCTTGCGTCAACTCGGATAACTTTCGTAAAATCTGTTCATGTATATTTATACACTTTTATTTTACATTCCTTCCTAAGGCATTTGAAGCGAAGGCAGAATAGAAAAATGACTTAACAAAATTATTTCTGTCTAACAATGGGAGAAAGATCATTGTCTCACTTATGTCGACTATTAACCATCTGCACGAGAGTGACTTTAATGCCAAGATGTGCCAGATATTATTCCTTCCAGTATTCCACTATTCAGTCACCTTATTAAGGAAAACAATTGGCATAGCGCTTTTTTGTAAAGAGACCTTAAAAATGTAATCGTATCACAAATCGTACATTCAAGTACTTTGGAGAAATTTTAACCATGCAATTTAATATCAAGCATATTTTTTTTTTTAATTTATGCCTCATATGAAGAGTTAAAAATATTTTTGAGTGTCTTGTTTTCAATTTTTAATATTTATAAGCACATGTCGGAATCTAGGATTAACGTGAAGGAATCAGTTGATTACTGACATTTTTTTGCGAAAATCGAGTCCATTCGAATTTTTCCTTGAAATTTGACATGTTAATAAATTACTTTGAAAAATGAAAAAAAAAAAACGCGTTTGGGTTGAAAAGTGGAATCAAATTGAAATGCTTGCAAAAAAATAACCATAAAGATATTTTAATGTCACACCAATATTTTTCCTTGATACTTTAAATATAAATGTTTAGTAAATGAAAGTATGTAAAAATAGAGTCGCCCAGGGTGTCATGTGTCATTCATGTCGATATTCTCTAGTCTTCAAAGATTCAACTAGCTTAATTGTATAAGAAATGCACCTCTCCATATTTAATTATTGCAATATATTTTGTAATTTAAAGTATATAAGAAACAGATAAAGCTACGGTATTTTTCCGTTATTGTTGTATGCCATTTTATAGTAGGTCAATACTAATGACTAAAAAATTCTGAGCTCTTATGTGAGTGTCGCGAGACCCATAAGCTCGACAAAAAAGAACCAACAAAAATCTGTAAATCTGGATTTATTAAGAATAATGAAAAAAAAAAAAAAAAAAAAAAAAAAAAACAAAGAGCAAAGCCCTATACTAAAAAAAAAACAGTGTGCAAAGCCTTATACTATTTTAGTAAATAGTTCAAGTTACAGCAGAGGAAACTAATAAAATATAAAGTGAAATAAAAGAGTCTATCTTTTTTAAGGATGAAGAAAATAAAACCTCTATTTCCTTAACGAATATTAGAAAGTTGCGTGAAAAAACTTCTCGTTATACCTACCTAGTGTTTAAGAGAAAAAAAAGTTTGCCATTCCGATCTGCGTGGAAAACTTATACTGCGTGCGTGTAGATATAGTGGATTTACATTGTATACCGTATAATATTATGTATGTGTGTTTGAAAAACAATTGAAAAACACGAACAACTCGGCTTCCGTAAAACAAAAAAAAAATGAAAAACAAAAAAAGCACGAAAAAAGCCCCTAACGTACTAGCACTGCTGCTTCATTGACATCCACAAAAATATATCTTGTATAGCTCATAAGCTTGTAACAAACAAAAACAGAAGTTTGACCAAAATAAAAGTAATTCATTTTAACCGTGATTCTATTATGTTATTGTCTCTTGTAACGAAAAATGGCCAATAAGAGTAAGAAAGATGATAAAGCAAGTGATGAGGGAGGCTTTTACGGCATGGGAGAGGGATACAGGTCGTTTTTGATCGATTTTTTGTCTGCGGGAATATCGGCGGCTGTGGCCAAGACCGCGGTTGCTCCGATCGAACGAGTCAAGCTGTTACTCCAAGTGCAACACGCGTCCAAGCAGATCAGATCTGATCAGCAGTACAAGGGTAATGAGAAGCTATTTGAAAACACGTTTCGTGCCGGACATTGAATTTCGTTTTAAAAAGTGTTAAGAAAACGTGTATTCTCCCATGAAATTTCAGGCATCATTGACGTTCTTGTCCGAGTGCCGAGGGAGACTGGTTTTTTGAGTCTCTGGAGAGGCAATCTTGCCAATGTCATAAGATACTTTCCCACTCAAGCCCTGAATTTTGCCTTTAAAGACAAGTTCAAGCAGATTTTTTTGGAAGGAGTACCGAAAGATGCTTTTTGGAAACAGTTTGCTGGTAATCTGGCTTCCGGAGGCGCAGCGGGAGCCACTTCTTTGCTCTTTGTATACCCTCTCGATTTTGCTCGGACAAGGTTTAAATTCTAACACATAAATTATTGAAACTATTTTTTGTTTCTTCAAGTGATTTTGCATTCAGTTTATAGCATCAATATTTTGCTGATGTTTTCATTGTATTAATATTCATAATTTATTTATTAATCACGTAAAAATTAAATTTAGATTGGGCGCGGATGTAGGAAAGGGTGACAAAAGAGAGTTCAAAGGCACGATTGACTGCCTCATGAAGGTGGCCAAAACTGACGGCCCAGTTGGCTGGTACAGAGGATTTTTTGTCAGTGTTCAAGGAATCATCATCTATCGGGCCTGCTATTTTGGCTCCTATGACACCATTAAAACATCCTTTATCAAAGATCCGAAATCCACACCTTTCATTGTTAGTTTCCTGATTGCCGAGGTATCCTAACTTTGTTCAACAATCTCAACTATTAACAATCAAATAAATAAATAAGTAATTTGAAACTTCTGTCAAGACCGTGACAACAGCTTCAGGGTTTGTGTCATATCCGTTTGACACTGTACGTAGGAGGATGATGATGCAGTCAGGCAGACCTGTGGATGAGAGGATGTACAAAAACACGCTGGATTGCTGGATTACGATTGCGAAGACGGAAGGACCATCGGCCTTTTTCAAAGGCGCGTTTTCAAATATCTTACGTGGTACTGGTGGCGCACTCGTCTTAGTTTTTTACGATATGATCAAAGACTTTATGAACGATGCGATTACTAATTGAAGAACGCTGAGTTTGTGATTAATACAAGTTGTACTTGAAACAGATTTTGTTTGAAAAACGTTTTATTGCTAAGTAATCTTAATTTTAAAGTAACGAAATTAATATTCATTCATCCATCTTTTTGCATACGAGTAAAACTTGAAAAAATAGCTTATATTTACATCTATTGAAAGCATATAATACGTGTACATGATTTTTCCGTAACAATAAATCGTAGCCTGTCTTGTTGATACTCTATTGTTTAACAGAGACTTTTACCATTTAAAACTGTTTAATTCAGCATAGTATGACGGTCGTAAATGTTACGTCTTTGCTCGCGGACTTGGCGTTTCCACTTGTCCTGTTGATGACCGACGCGATTTAGTACATTACCCCTAACGCCCATAGCGTGCGACATTCCAGGAGCAACGGATGTATCGTCCTAAGACAAAACCACACAAAGTTCTTCTGAATATTTTTTACGTTCACCATTAATAACCCTTAAAGATGTAGGTACTGAACTTACTAAAATGTGCAATAAACACTTTATCAAGCAGCAATACTAAAGCGTGAGATGAGAAAACATAAAAATGAAAAGCTAAAATTCAACAAAATTCAAAAACGAAAATAAATTTATTTGTACAGCAATGCAAAAATAAGCAAGAAAGTAACAAAAAGAGACATTTTACAATGAAATAAAGACGGACGGAAAAAACATGTAAACAAAAAAATTCAAATAAAAGTTGGGAAATAATAATCAAAGAAGTTTGTCTGTGCTCTTAGATTGTTGTGAGTACAATACTTGCAAAGGTATAGGAAAACCATTATCTACCTCCTCATTGTTGTGTTCTTGATATCCAACTCCTCCGGTGGCTTTGTGTAGTCTCTTATTTAGCAGAGGCTCCAGACAGATCAGGAATAACATATAAATCACTAACAGGGATATAACCCATATAACAATTATAACTACAATCTGAAATAAACATAAACCAAATGATGTTCAGTTTTGAAATGATCAGATGTCGATGTATTACTGAAGAATACCTATTTATACTTTACCTTTATAATGGTGGTATTTCTATTTTCATATTTACAATCACAACGGGGACAGTATATCTGTTCCTTTCCTTTAATTTGATCCCCAATTTTAGGAATCACTACTCCTTCGCAATTACTGTGAAATAAAAAAGTGAGCATTTTAAGCAATTTAAATAAAACTAATGAACCTACTTCATAATTTGAACATGGGCCTCATTATACTTACCACATAGTGGCTGGAACATTAGTGATAACATTTATAACTTTCTTATCTGCTGATGTTGTGTTCAAAACATAATCAACATTGGGACATATACACTTGCATCTTTTATCGTCGTATGACTGTGCCTGAAAGCAAAATTGTGTGAATAAACAGCTAGATGCTGATGGTGTCATCACTAACTACGAATGCATTGGTGCCATTGGATGAGTGATAAAGAATGAACAAGGAATAGAGTTAGATAATTGTTACTGAAATCTAAAACAATAAAGAAGAAACAGGTATACTTAAGGGACACAATTTATTAAAGCTGAAAGACAACAGGTTCTAACCTCGCATTGACTGAAGCACAGCAACAGCAAAAGTACGCCTACGAATTTCCACATTTTCATTATCATAATACTTTTTTAAACTAATATTAACGGTCCCAATGCCAAATTATAAAGGATTAAAACGTTCACATCTCATCAATGCATATTAATTGACAGTAAGAGCTGCTGCGTTTTAGAGCACCATTACTTTTGACATATTTACATTTTCCGATGCATTATATATATATATATGCTATAGAAAAACACACATACCTATGTATATGACTTGTTCCACGAAAACTCAATTATTTTTGATGGATCATTCCACAAAAACTTTATCAATTTATTCCTCAGCCATCGGGAAGACAACGATTTCTGGGTAAGTTTTTCAACATCTTACAAGAGTTGTAAATTTTACAACATTTTGTTTACAACCGACCCATTTCATCTCGAAGAGGTCAAAAAAATGTATACTGATGATTCTGCCACAACTGGCTCCAATCAACTTCAAATTTTGTTGAAACTAGAGTTGGTTGAAAACATGTTTCTATTATTTCTATTGCAAATACCATCCTCAACATAGACCTAAAGCGACTTCACTACAAAGTTTATTGTTTGAAAAAGTTATTCGACATTTTATAATAGTGAATTTTAGTCAGTTATCGAAAACACAAGTCCGTCTCATCTAGTTGTTTGTTGTCTAGATTTAAACCGCTGTAACTTTTAATTGGTGAAACGAAATTCAACAAATCTTTGGAGTATAGTATCTGTGATTACAGATATTTATCTTACCGAAAAAAGAGGCTATTTGGACCAAACGCCTTCGTAAAGATCTGTTGCCTCAAAGTGGAAAAAAACGGACTTTGACTTTGGAGGGGTCGGAACTGACAGTTCGAGCTTTGAAGTCCTCGTACAACTCGTGGACGAAACATAAGGACTATTCCTCACATTTAATATCTATTACTACTAAATAGCATAAGAAAATGTAGTTTACGGACCGGTTCAAGTACACCCAACGTCAATTGATTATGTCCAAACATTATGCAGCTTCCGGAGTGAATCAAGGACAGAATCAATTGACGTTGGGTGTACAACGCCTATAGGTATAGCTATAGTAGTCGGAACTGGTGGGGTCGGAACTGACCGAAATTTTTGTACGCTCAAGAAACGAAAATTCAAACACTTGGCTATTCAAGAGAACAAAACTCCAATCAGCTCCAGCATGCATATTTGTTTAATTTGGATATGTACTTCAGAATATGACTTTGACGTAGTGCTGTGAAACTAAAAAAAGTGCATTTTTCAAAGCAATTTTTGGGTTCAAATCATGATTTTTAGTGCAAATCGTATCACTGAGAAAAAAATTTCGTCAATTCAAATAAATATATTTATTTGGTTTTCATTTATTCAAATCAAATAATTCTTTATTTGGGTGGGATAAATATTTATTAAATCCAAGTAAATAATTGTCTTGTTCGTAAAAAACGACATATCTAATAAAATATTTTTTTTTTTTTTTTTTTTTTTTTT
>JAPYYV010025152.1:0-11108 GCA_030522625.1 Copidosoma aretas
TACACTGTCCTACTCTCTTCGTTTGGGTATAAATATATTTGCTTCGACATGAGTAAATTTATCTTTTAAAAAACTTGTCACAGTTATTTTCGCTGTAGGACGTAAAGACATAGGTTCGGAGCAGCAAAATATATGTATATAGTCTGAGTCTGCCTATTGTGCAAAGATGACGCAAGTTCGGCACAGCGTATACTTGAAATATATTTGAAAAAGCATCTGGAGTAGGGCATAGACGCGGACGCACAGATTACAGTCGTCTATATTTATACTGGACGTTGAGTTTCTGGGTGTCGCTTCTTGTGATGTTAAAACGTGCGTGACACGGTTTTTCTCGCTCGAGAGGCTCTGATGGAAAAATGTTTCGTTTCGTTTCTTAAGACTCGCGTTAATTACGGATAAATTTTATAAGACTGTGCACGATCGATAACTTTGCTTTAAATACAAAAATGTCTATTCGTGCTCAATATATGCGGGCTGGCAAACTTTGATTTATCCGATTGTTTTTTACTAAGCGTTTATAAATCTAATATATTCCGCTCAGGATGAAGTTCTACGCGAAAGATTTGTTTTTACATTTTAGGTGTTTCAAGTCATCATTCACTGTCCAAAAATAATTATGAATTTCAGATGCACGAGTGATTGCGGTTCAGATCTGAAAAATGTTTCACTTCATTTTCCCCAACATCTGCGTGCATGCATACACGCACGCGGGAAATCAAGCCAGAGGAGAAGCGTCACCGCAGAGGACGAACAGTTGCGTTGACAACTCGGGAATTAATGGTTTTTCGCGCGCTGGCAGTTTGCTCGCCGCATCATCATCCCGAGAAATGAAAAATACGCACAGCTGATCCCCGACGCACAACTCTGGAACGAAAACAGGCGAGAAAGAGTGGAGGGTCCGGGAGAGCCGCGCATAGTACATACAGACACGGACTTTTGAATCGCGCGGGGTGTAGGATCGATTTTTCGCGGATTAAAGTGGATAAGTCCCGAGGCACTGGATGGGAATGGATTCCGGGAAACTTCCCCCGTTCTCTCGCTCATCCTCCGTACATGGATATAATACACGCCTCTTCCGTCGACCGGTTTTATTCTCCTCCCGACGATGTTTTTCCCCAAGGGCGAATCGCGGACCCGATAATCCTCGGACTAGCAGGAAATAACAGGATTGTCGCGCGCGGAAGATGCATTAGCGCCGGAATCTCTGCGGCCATCAGACTCTTCGACCCCAAAAGCTCCGCGGGTCCGCGCAGATATAGTTTTCGAAACTAAAAAGGTCTTCCCGATTATTATTCATTTTGCGAATCATTGTTCAACGTCGCCGTCACGGATCGTCGCTTTGCGCTATGCCGCTGTCAACGACAATTCCTCGAGAATTGTTGAATGCAGCTGCTCGAGTACCTCACGTAAGTATACTTACTCGTTCGTGCATGCTCGGGTGCAATTAGAGCTCTCGTGCGCGATTGGAAAACAATCGAAGCACCCGATGATTATCCTCGGCATCACGGGTATTATAAGAGTAATTTGAGACCGTATGATTCTTGCACCGCGTACAAAACTTGACGAAAACTCGCCGTCCGCGGATCATGAATGCACTATTGTCCGCGTAATAACCGCGGAGAAATAATAGCATGTACGTACGCGAGAAACGTGGAAAGGAGAGCTGCGTATATATATACATATAACGATGACAAAAGGCAAAAGGAGCGCGGATCGCGAAAAAACTCTGGTTGTTATTTTTAATTAAAACGCCTGAAAGCGGATCGTCGCAAAAGTTTCCCCCCCCCCCCGCCCCTCCCGTTCTCTGATGATTAAAAAACCCGGGGTAATCCGAATCTTTTCGCGACGTCGAAGGAACGAGTGAGAATAATGAAAAATCCGTGCAACAGCAGCGCTCCCGGACGCGGATCGGCTTTCACGGTAAAACGTCCTCTTCGTTTTTCCCGTTCGTCGCTCGGTTGTACTTAATGCACGAGTAAACGACCGCGGTATCAATCATCGGCCCGATGACGCTGCGATGGGATCGAGGTATATGAGCGCGCTGATACCCGAGCGCTGGAATTGGTTCTGTTGGTGTTTTTTTTTTTTTTTCTCGGGGGGTGTCGATTGTATCTTCTGCATCGGGAGGCGCAGCCGGTCGCTAATGGGCCGTCGCGGCAGTTTCGCCGATAACCCGGCTCCTCCGAGCATGTTTGCCACGACGGCTCGCGTGACCCCACGTGTGTGTACGTATACGCATAGGTATTCTCCGCGGCGCCCACGTCTCGACACTCTCAGCTCTTTGGTATATGAGTACATATTCATCCGTACAGTTCCCGACTGCAACACATCGCGGGCCCGCCGCCGATCGGAGCTCGAAGCGGGCGCGAACGGGGGCCCGGATGATCATCCCCGTTGCGATCCTCGAGGCGTCCGCGCAATTGCATCGGTACGCGGCGTAGGCAGCCGAGCGGTTTGCGGGAGGCCTTGCCTCCTCGGCGTAATTAAACTGCCTCCGCGGTGCAGTCACTAGCGACGAGAGTCGGAGGGGCTTTGCTGCTGCTGGACCAAAGATGCCTCTTTGTCGTTGGTAATATTCGTTATACTCGCAACTCTCCAATTTTGTAACCCGACTCGATGGAAGCCGAGGCATGAACTTCCAACGTTCGAGATGATGGCAAAGGTTACCAAGATCTTTGCAAACAGCCAAGGAAATGCAACATCGACTGGTTCTTCAACCAGCTCTATCGAATCGGACGATTCAAAATGTCTCAGAATTCATCAAGTTTTTTGGCTACCGTACATAGATTTGGAACAGTTTTCCTGCGAATCTTAACAATTTAGGGACCTTACGTTGCATGGGTTGTTTTTGAAATACTCATTCAAAATACTTTCACGTTATATTTTATGAAACAACATCAATTTCAACTACACGCTTCAAATGTACTACTTATATTTCAATACATTTGGAATTACATAATGTGGACGAACGCGAACCGTCTGTTTAACGTCAGCTGATGGCAAGCTTTCGCTCGAATGGAATTCCGTTACACGGATATAGATTTATACGCATTTGTATAACATACCTATTGACCTCGAACGCGGGAAAATGTTTTCATAATGCAGATGTGCAGGATGTGCACACATCGTATACACGTGGAATGCAGGGATGTCAGCACTGATAGCAGCAGCGCGAGAGGATATTATTAGAAGTGGAGTCTGCGCTTTTGATGTGCTGTTATATATTAGGCACTCTCGGTCCATCGATATTCGCATGTCAGTATTGGATGAATATTAATATGTATTGAAAAGTTAATGGGGTCATCATGAGTACAGGCGTGACAATTTAGTGAGGAATATCAAAAATTCATCGTGATTCGATTACTCACGTAGCTATGCCAAGTGTAAGGGATGCCTGTATACATATACGCAGAAGCATAAAACATTTTGTTTTATTCCCTTTTTTTCATAATATTTGCACGTCTTATGCTTATGCTCCAATTTACAGATACGACTGCTCGACAGGTGTATCATTTATTTTGAGGAGAGGAAAAAGTGTCAATAATTTGTCCCCTTCATTATTTGCCAATCGATTCGAGCCAATCGATGTACGTATATGTTGCACTACTTATAATATGAGCTATAAACATAATGCTTATAGCTTTAGAATAAACCTTTTTAACTCCACCATCATAAATTGTACCTTGTATTGTGTTTGCCGTGTTGTACATCGTATAACGACCGCAAGTTTTGCCAGCGTTATAATTAACAGGTCTCGCACCATTGAATTTTATAATCAAGAGCTGCGGTAGTATTACTATGCAGCGCCACTGTATTAAGGATAACGATACTTGGACGAAAATGTGGCTTTTGAATATTCATACAGTTCAGCAATTCATCTTAAATATTAATTGCATCCACCCCAAACTCGAATATGACTATAAAAACGTCATCAGTGTACAATACATTATGTTGCAGAGGAAATAACAAACAGCGAAGCGTATTGAGTCATATTAGTGAGGTTCTACGTTCTATTATAACTGCTCGAATACATCAACCGTTCCTTAGAATTTTGCACGGTTACGTAAGTATAATTATACATCATAAGTACTAGATTGTTCATCGATTTTGTCATTTTGTAATAACCAACGCACTATTACGAAGGTACCGCGCGCCATTCGAGCATCGATGGAAATTGCGGAAATAATAGTCTTATTGGTATGTACGTGTGCTTACAAGTATCTACTTATATCCTTTAAGACGGTCTCCCCCCACGGTATTAATTTAGCGTAAAAAACTTTCCCAGGGGGAAAACAGATGATGAAACCGGGACAGTGTATGCCAACCGAGCAACTAAATGGGAAAAATTTAAGAGCTCCGATACAACAACCAACAGGGCAGGGGACTCCAGTTTCCAGCTCGTTAAAACAAGTTTGAGGTGAAAAGTTTGCGCGAGCTCTGACGAAGCGAGCAGCGTTAACGAAGCGGTGGTGGTTATGATATTTTCCAGAGTTGCCGTATAACTCACTGCAGGTAACTGTACTTTTACATACGACCGCGAACGCGGCCAGAGCCGCCAGAGGTGCGGAAGATCAAAAGGGCAGTCGCGTCGCCCGGTAATGCGCGTACTTTTCGTGTGTTGGTCGACTAGGGTTGATAGGCGGGAAGGAAGAAAAAAAAGAGGGGGGGGGGGGGGGGGGGGGGGCGGGGGGGGGAGGGGTCGCCCTCGGGGCGGCCGGGGGGGTGAGCCGCTTCCAAGAGTATAATGTACCATCTCTCGCGAAGGCTGCTGTAAAATAGGTGAGACGATTCGCGCGCGCGACAGAGTCGTTTTGAAACATTTTTCCTTCAAAGTTGCGCTCGCGTTCGGCTCAGGTGCATCGATCAGAGCCAAGACTCGACCTGGCTCGAAAAGCAGAATACGCGCGCATCCGGATGAAAAATGAAATTCCGCGATCCATCCGTTGCCGAGGTGTATTTGCGTCCTCTGGTACTAAAGTGTACATATGATTATACGCAGTAATGGTGAACGCGTCGCGCCAGTTCCGACGAGGGAGATGTTATACCTTTCGAGTCACGGGTACATATAGAACACCCATTTTTATGGTCCTCCGCGGTGACCGACATTTCAAGTTCTCGATCTACTTTTTACCCCAGAGTATAAATTTGACCGCAGGGGACCCCGTGACGCGCGACTCCGACCCCCTCGGCTACAACGGTAGGCAGCAGCTCTAATTGAAATTCTTCAAATCAGCAGCGGCGGCGGCCTCGGGAAATTAGAACGGCACAATATAAGCCCAGAGGCATCTCGCCGAGTCTTCCCCCGGCTCGGGAGTGCGGGAGTCTGGCATCCCGACGAGTGCGCGGCCGCGCGGGTCGATACTCACCCGGGGGGGCCCTGTTGCGCGGAGCGAGCGAGAGAACGAGCTCGCCCTGTACCTCCCTCCGGCTGCTGCTGCTGCTGCCTCTTGATACGCGCAAAAGTGGAGCGGCTGGTGCTACACGGAGGAGCGAGAAAAGGGGGTGGGGAGAAGGACTGCTCTCTTCTCGCGCCTACGCCACCTTCTCCTCCCAGTATCCACCCGCGGATGCCCTCCCGCCGCACCGAGTTCCGGGGAAATCCGGGGAGCTGCTTCGCGTGGACGTTCCGGCGTTCGGAATATACGTTTATACATTACACGGACTCGCGACGTTTGCTACAATTTCTATCCTCCGTTCGATAACTCTTCTAACGACTCTGTTCGCTTGCGGAGAGAACTGAGGCGCAATTAGCAAATAATATTCGCTGAACATTTTGGAAACATCGATGATACGTCCGGGACGGAATATTTATCACTTTGTACCTTTCCCTCCAATCGATGGGGCTCATTGGATAATTAGCACTCGACGCAGGATCACGCAAAAGAAATGCGTTGATTTGGTTGTTTATCATCAAACACTGCTGTGCGATGAAAGTGGAAATCAGATTGCGCGGTAGCATGAATTCAAAGAATTTTTCATCTCCGAGAGTAAAGGCATAAATCAAGAATCCTGCGCGCAACGTAACTAGTTTTTCTTACAACTTCAAATTATCATGCATATAAATCAGGACTGGTGGATTTATGCTCGAGTCAAATCCCGGTAAGTAGGTGTTGGGTATCCCGATCAGCACGAGTTTTATCCTAATGGGCCCTCGAATTTCTACTCACGCACATCGGGTGCTCTGCCACGCCGGGCGAAGAGTTGATGAATCATTTAGCGTACGTACTTGCAACAGATGAAAAACAATCGTAGGGTTAATCGTTGCTAATTATAGTTGTGGTTGAAAAATATTATTGTTGCTTCGCAATTTTGTGCAGTATAGTGCATCTCTAAATTAGACTAACGCGCATAATAATGTGTATACGGTTTATTCAAGGCTTTTGTAATTGCGCGCTGCACAAAAAGCACAGGGCTTTGGAACGCGAAATTGCGTTTCCCGTAAATTGGACGTCTCCTCGGAATTCGCTCGCGCAGGCAAGGAACAACGGTCACGAATTCGCTTTTTTCCGAGCAACTTGAGCCCCGAAACAAACTCGCCGATCCCCGGAAAAAGGTACAACTTGGGTAAAACCAGCTTACCAAAAACATGTATGGGTACTCCCATCGAACGAACAAACGCGCTTCCGATCATTACTTGCGTAACCCGAGCGTGTGGATCTGCCCAGAGGATGCAGGAAAAAAGTAGTACAGAGGGACAAATCGGAGAGCTAAAAAGAAGCCGGAATTTGTTTGCAACTGATACAGCCTTTTATTTCCTGAAAAATAATAGAGGACTCGCGTCACGGACGGACCGGGCGTCGACTATTACGTATGTCGTGTAACCTGTTCTCGGAACTTTCGCGAGCATTGACAGATGCACGCTGTGCAACAATAACGGCGAAAAAAATAATAAAACAGAATAACAAAGAACCCAATTTTATCCATAGGGACAGATGTTTGAACAAACATTCCTCTGATGTCGTTTGTCATAAACGAGAGAATACTGTTCCTCGCAAGCTTCACGCTTAATATTAATTTGTTAGTGATGAAGTGCTGTTAAATTTACACTGGTTGAACTATTCGAGGGTCGGGAGCAACATTTTAACGACACGGAATATTCTGAGCTGAACTCGTTAAAAAGTTAATGAAATTGCCCTTCAGATACTGCAATAACTAATATCAAGCCACGTGCTGCTGCACTTGAGATGGCTCAAGTATAGTCTCAGAACTAATCTCGGCAGATCCATGAGATGCCTCAAGAACCTTGGGCCAAGGGTTAGTTTGAACTACATACACTTTATTTTATTTTTTTACTATTATCATTATCCAGAATAAATGAAGGTATACAAATTTCTCCAGTCAACATTCTCGAACACGCAGCACGCAACAAACACAAATCACGTAGACGAGTATCAATTCAGTTTTTGAATTTATCGTTGCTGCAGAGGAAGATGAATGGATGTATTTTTATTAATACTCTGGTATGAAACTGGTACAATGGCAGGAATCAAACGATGTGTGGAGAATTTATAATAATTTCAGATGTGATGTACCGTTCATTTTTTACGTAATAAATCAGAAATAACTTATTATTATGTATACGTATTATTGATAGCTTTTTAAAATATAAATTGATGTTATGGATGTATATTGATAGTCAACACTCTCCAACACCCGATGCTTATAATAAGTATTGGGAGTGAAGTATTGAAGTTAATTACTTGGAAGTAAAAAACAATAGTTTTTATGGAATAAAATTCTGCAAGAATAAGCTTTTACTGTAAAAAGAAGCGTCCACCGTTCATACTCGAGAAGGCGAGTAAAGACAAGAAGAAAGTAAAAAAAGAACGTTGCAACTACCAAACATTTGAGATTCTTGCTTTAATTTGGAACCACTCGTCACTCGCGGATCGTTCGTCTTCGATGGCAACGTAAAAGTTACAAATCATTAAAGAGACGATGATGGAAACTTTGATGGGGCAAATGAATGCAATAAGCGTCACAAATGCACGATGTTGCAGTTATTATGTTTGAGTAAGCAGTAGACGCTTGAAAAAAATATGCAGGAACCAGTCCATCAGCGCATACGTCACTGCTTGCAAGCACTCGAGATATAAATTCGTCGCGAAGTAGTTTGTACGAAGGGCTAGCACAACATTTTTTGCTTACAGAGAGAGAGAGAGAGAGAGAGAGCACGTATATATACCAAGCGTAATATTTACACGGCGAGAACAAGCAGAAGTGCAGTCACTTTAACTCAATATACGTACCTATATGTATGAGAGCAAGAAAGGTAGAAGTGGATTGGAGCAAAAAATAGAAAGCTGACACACTTGGCAAAATAAACAAGAAATTAAACAAATAGGAACAGCAGCATCAGCAGAGCGCATGGTATTATAGTATTCAAATTGAGTCGGGTTTGGTTGACACAAAAGAGTCAACACGAAAAGTTCAGCTGAGTGGGGTCATTCGGAAATATTTGCTCTTTCGTATACATACTCCTAAATAGCGTCTAAAACTACTGCAATGGCCATTAATGAATATGGATTAGCTCGTGTACGAAGAGAGTCAAACAAATTTTACAACCATCATCACTATATAGCAGGTCTATAACAGGTTTAAAAGAGTCGAATTAATGAAAAATATGATCATCCAAGGAACGACACGGCGTATTTAACGATCGCTGAGAACAAATTTCACCCATCCGAGTGATGTTTGCTTGCACGCGCACATTGCGGACGACCCGAGTGCTCGTGCAGAAATTATTGCCATCGCCTCGTATTGCATCAGCGCAGGCAGAACGCGCTCTTGCGTGGGAGTTGATAAAAACGTAATATTATGGTATGAGCGCGCTGCATTGTCACACACATCGGTGGCGCAAAACAGGACGCGAGTGTGTTCGTTTCAAATTTCCTTCCGTCGGCTACTATCGCCATGCACGCGCGGGGGCCCGTGCGACTGATATATAACACAAAGGTGCTCATGGCTATATAAAAACATCCTGGATATTATACATAATACAGATGTATTACTTTGATGAGCCGGCGCATTACGCCTCGAACTGGCGAAAGGGTATCACGGGAATTAACGGATGGTCGCTGCCCACACCGTCCGTTGCGATTCTGTCACTCCCCTGCAGCCTGCTCTGTCTCTCTCTGTTCAACAGTAGCACGTGTTAACGATTATCAAATTCAAGAGCCGCGTGCCGCAGCGCGGAACGGCTCGGGGACGCTGATGATGGTGGTGGCGTGTACCGAAGATTTATTGCATCTGATGCTCTGCTCGTCCGGGGCGGGGGGCATTCAGTTGCGCGTACACGATGGCCTGTGTATAAGCATACCGACCGCGAATCGGGAGAAACAGCCGAGTCGCGAAAGTCCAGCAACGAATTAGGGGGAGAAAGAGTGTTGCTACACGTGGAAAAAAAAGTATACCAACACCCGGTAGAGAAAAGTTCGTGGGGAGAGGAGTCTCGTCCTTCGCCGAGGAGTAGCTGCCTCTAGAGACCATCTCGACGAGATTCTCTTATTCTGGTATCTCACCTTTTTTTCAACTGTTTCCGAGAAAGTGGGTGATCTACCGTGTGTGAGTCCGTGCGAACCATCGGCAGGAATGCCAGTGGATACCGGTACGTGAGTTTTGAATGCTATATTGTTTGATTGAGCAGACACCTCCGTATCGTACGTAGGATGAAATTCAATGATTTTTTCGACCGAAATTAATAAGATTCCACGTAGTTCGTATGACACAAATGGATGAATCTTCCTAGCTGTCGCTGCGGCTGACCCGGACGGGGAAAACCGTACAACGGGGGAGCATCGGTCCGACCGTGAATAGCGAGATAAGCAGCTGCGCGGCGGGCTCTTCACCGATCGGCAAGGTCTCGGCAGCCTCCAGAGTCGAGATTGGATTTGGATCCCCTGGAATCTCGTGGGAGGACCGCCCTGTTTTATCATCCCATTGCCATTGCGCTGTGTTATCGCTCCGGCGTTGCGGCCCGTGACGGAGGAGCCACCGACGTTGTTCCGCTCCCGTGCAAACGGCAGCCCCATTCTGTTTTGCTCCTGATGTAATTGTCCAGAGGGTTCGGCCAACGCCTCCGCGATGAGAAACGGTCCGGGGGCGCCTGCCGCTCTTTTCTCTCCGTCCGCCGCGCCACTGGACTCTCCACAACGGCGGCCACCGCCGGTCCAGATTCCACATTAATTTGCAAGCAGAGAGCAGCGGGGGCGGGGGAGTTAATTAAAATCGGTCGGCAGACAGTGCTGGACTGCGCTAACTATTTGCGGGGGGGGGACTGTTGTTGTTGTTGGCAGTTCGGTCCAAAAGTATCGATGGTTCCCCTTTGAATTTTCGCTCTCGGCGATGAACGATTGCGAAACTGCAGCCGCTGGAGGATCCATAGCTCGGAGCACTCGCAGCTGGCTCTGCAGATCAGGGAGGGACTTGCGATTAATGTCGTTATTCCGGAAAGGGGGGGCTCTCTCCGATTAAAATTATCCCTCGAAAGGAGCTCGTAGAGTTCTCGTGATTTTTCGAAGCCGCTGGCCCACGGGTCTTTAGAAATCTCTTGGCGGGGGGTTTTCAATTGAAAATCGATCGTAGCCCCGCTGGGCGACGCTGCAGAGGGAGGAGAATTTATTCTCCCGGTTTGTCTTCCATCGGGGAGGAGGCGCGGCTAATTATGTTGCGGCGTTTAACGGCCTCTCTGATCGCGAACTTTTCCCGTCCTCTCGCTGTACCGAGAAGGGGCTTCGCATCCTGAAAGAGCTCTAATTTTAAATCAATAAGAAAAATGGCTCGCAGGGACCTGGTTAATAAAACGAGATTACGCAGTACAACAGAGCAGGTTTTTTCTTTCTTTGTGGGAGAAAATTCGTTTGTGGGGTTTTGCATAGGATACAGAGTACGCAGATGATGCAATTCTTGAATAAAGTTTTTCCAACAGTTTACAACTCTGATGCTTTTTTAATCGATTAAAACTTCCAGAGCTAAATTGATTGTCTTACAAATACGTACAATTTATTTACAAATAGTATGGCATTTTTTAAAATTTTGTTCGACAAACCTAGCGTGCAACACGATCTTGAAAGAACAATTTATTGTTGAAAATTGTTCGTCCAATTGAA
>JAPYYV010025154.1:0-12332 GCA_030522625.1 Copidosoma aretas
TCCGTGCGTGGGAGAATGGGTGGTTTTTTGTTTTTTCGCGAGGTTTTGCAAAATCGTTACGAACGCCCGGGTTGTTGTTGCGCCGAACGATCCGATGTTCCGCGGGCTCGCCGACTTTCTCGGCTCCGATCGCTCTTTTAGCGCCGCGTGCATGGACAAATGATCGTTTTGCTACAGCGCGGGCTTGTACGATGTCTTTTTCTTCATGATATAATTTCATTATTTTAGAGTTGCCGCGTTACAATTTTCATCAAATTAGGTTGAAGGCGTCGATCTCGAACTTTTGAAATTTTCGCGAGAACGTACGCGTTGCGCGCGATCTCGATGACAACAATGAGAAGAGAATAATATTGAAAGCTCGATTACGTACGGAGTATACAACACGCTCGAGGCCCCCGGGGGGCCGGAGGAGAAAAAGCGTCGACGGGAGCCGAGCCGACTCGAGAGGCGAAACGAAACGTTCACACAGACGTACATACTTGTACGTACATTATATTCCGTTGGCGCGTCCCAGATACTTACGACCCGATTGTCTACCGCTCGACGAGGTTTTTGGCTGTGTATAAGTTACACGCATGCATGCAAGTAACGCTGAAAACGAAGGTACTTACTTATACGTGTGCGCGAGAGGAGAAGCGAGGTGAGAACGCGAAAAACCGGCTGTGTGCCTTGTAGAAAGCCAAGGTGAAGGTGAAGGCCCGTATGTACCGTATACATGTACCGTACCCCGCAGCGATGTCTTTTTGTTCTTCTGACGGAGGAGGAAATGATGGTGTTTTTACGGGAAGAAAAGCGCCGTAAGCTGTGTAATACCTTCGGGACGTGGGGTTGTTTTTTTTTTTTTCAATTTTCCGATGCTTTCGCGTGTATATATAGATTGCGCGCAAAAACTTTCATTTTCTCTCGGTGAAATTTGTTTCGCGGAAAATCGTGGATTTTTTTTTTCAATTCATCACGATTAACTTTTAGTTGACGAGAATCGGATTTCATGAAGTTTGACCATAGAGATCGGCAGAATTACGAGGTAATCCGAATTGTTAGATTTTGGTTTTGCACTGTCTCTCTTCACTGTTGAAGTAATTTACTTTAGAGTTTCCTTAAACCACTTGTCAAACAGTTTATTCGGCATTCTTGGATCATTTATTTGAAATCACATGGAGCTGACTGATACAGTGCAGTAAGTAGAGTCGTTTGACGGCCTTAACGAGGAATAGTTCGAGTCCCGAGCTGTGCTTCATGAAAAAAAAACAGTGATGTCGATTAAAACCACTTAAAAAATGCATACGAAAAATTTTTATCATGGGCGAAGTTAAGTGTGTACTGATATAATATATTTTTTTTTTAGTAGTAAGTATAGTGCGCTCGACATAAAAATGTAATTTGTAGAAAGGTTCGGTATGTCAAAGTTTAGATGAATTTATGCATCCGAATAAAATTTTAAACAACAAAAAAATCAAATGGATCGATCTGAAAAAGATGAAATCGAGTGATGATTCCTTGCCTGCTCGTAACAAATATCCGGAAATTACAAATTTAATCATTAATAAATTTGAGGAAGAATAAATTCTTCCATAGAATCCTCAGAAGCGACGAATAAAAAAAAGAGACAGAGCGACAATGAAAATATATCCACGCACATACACTTGAAAAACAAGCCAAACAGAAAAAGTCCGCCGAATGTGACTCTCGCGGAGCGGCCATCAGACTCTTCCTCTTCCACCCGTCCTGTTCGCCTATATTTTTATAAACAACACATTTTATTATTTTACCTGCAAAATAATATTATCTAGATGGCCCTTTTAAAATCAAGTCGATAAAATAATTACCGTGGCTGTATAGGATGGACAAAACAGGCTAAAATGTCATTATCATAATTTTTTGAAAGTCACAGGGCGTTTTAATCGTGAACCCTAGTTTTGACTCTTTTGAATTGCGCGAGACAAACGTTTTGGTAGGGCCAAGTGGTCCATTCATTGACATTTGGATTTTACCATTTTGTATAGTAGAGCGAACAAGCATATCTACCAATTTTCATCAACAAGAAATTCGAATGTAGCTTATAGTCGTAGTTTCATCGCAAACAGTCATTGCTGTAATGCCCCTATTACAATCTTAAAGGGATTTCAAATTAATTATCAACAAGGTGCGCCCAACTAAATTTCGTTGAAAAATTTCTATTTGGGGCTTCAGAATTGCCAAAAAAGTACCATTGCGGTAATGTAAGACATGTTTTTTACAAATCTTATTTAAATTAAGATGTGTTTTCAAAAAATGACAGTAGAGCTGGGTCAAAAGTTTTCGGCTAGTATGGACCTCACATATCATAGAAAAAATAATAGAAATATTCTAAATTCGCTAAATTTTGAAAATCCTATTTCACACACCAAAATATTTCGTTGTTTGTGAAATGACTCATGCATATAATATATTATAAAGTGAATTTACTGACTTTTCTATGTATACATTATTAGTGTGTGACTTGTTTTATTTATTATATTATATAATTACATTATTTACGTATATACTATAACAAACTACTCTATTTTAGTTTTATGTGTAAGATATGTCTACTTACGAAACATAATCTTCTTATTTCGCACTCTGTTGTTGATCGCTCACCGCTCAGTATAATACGTGTTCACTCGACGAATGACTACATTGCACTGTGAATGAATCATCTGGGGAGCTGCGCAGCTCATTGCGCAGTATAGAGTGCGCACCTCAGCTATTAGGTCACTGACTCTGCTGACTCAGTCTGCTGACTAAGCTCACAATGTCTCGTTTTCAGTGAGATCTAGTAATTCATCGAGTAAACACGTATTTACGGAGCAGTAAGCGATCAACAACGAAGTAAGAAATATGGAGATTATGTTTCGTGAGTAGACTCATCTTACACTTTAAACTTGAATAGAGTAGTTTTTAATAACGCATACGTATACAATGTAATGAAACAATAAGTTGTATAATTATAATGTCTTCATTTCTTGTTATTTCACTGTTTAATGTACACATAAATAAATTTATAATCATTGACGAATAATTAACAACCAATGTAACATCATTGCCAACACTCGAAACTTAAACAGAGTAGTTTTTTTACACTAGTCTTTAATAACGTATGTAATGGGTAACTTCACAAAAACTGCGATCGATATTTCATGAAGCCTATGTTCAAAAACAAGTAATCTTATTATTTTTAGTCAATAATTTTTTTAAACAGTGTAAAATAATTTTGTAATGAAATAGAAAAAATATTTTCCGTGGACGTAAGATGGAGAAAAACAGGCCAAAAAGCCATAACAAGGTCATAAAAGGCCAAACAAATAAATTATATCCACTAAACTTTGAAAATCAGATTTTGCACACCAACATATCCCGTTTTTTGTGAAACGACCCAATACGCTCGCAAAATTGTGCGTGTATGGGTTTTGAGTATCGATCCTCGTAAATTAAGAATTTTAAGAAATCGATTTCACGAAGATTGCTTGTGTCAATTCTTTTACGTTTGTACTTACATCTCGACTAACGTAGATATGTGTGCAAGTGGAGCTTGGATTTGAGAGAAAGTTAAAAAATCACCTCTTGAAATTTGAACGCGTTTTTTAACTGTCACCTTGCATTGTCTCTTAACATTGGGCTTCGTGAAAAAGTGATTTTTTTGGACTCTTCACCATGAAATCAAGACGAATGATGAATATATAAATAAGTAATACAAAGATAAAATAAAACAAAACAAAAAAACCTTTGAATATTGTTCCATCACTCGGTTAAAATTGAATGAATTAGTAAATATTTATTGAAACTTACGATTTCGGTCTTGTAATATCACTATCTAAATCACAGGCAGATAATTAAATTTTATAGTTCATACACGAAACCCCTCGAACCCGCTTTCCCTCCAAAATCCCAACTCCCGCGGGTGATTTATCATCCCCGTCCCAACGAGCGAACGCGAGCTGTCCGAGTTTTCAATAGGGCAATAGGGCAAAAATCCCATAATACCCGTTCAACGATGAAAATCGACGCTCCACTCGGTTCCGAAACACAATCCTCGGCCTGCAGTGCTGCACGTACATACCTGTACTATCAAGCCAATAATATTTTTTGTAATTCGCCGCACACTGCATGCCCGATATTACACGTATAATACTCGATATCGAACAGCTAGCAACGAGGATACCTGTATGTATACAACAACGCTCGTAAATCTCAAAGCCACGTCGATCGGCGGAAAATCGTGCGATACGCTTACCGACTCGCCAACGTTCGGTAGAGTACAGAGTAAGCGACACGTGCTTATTACGTCATAATTTTAATTCTCTAGCTGCGCAGAAAGACAGGGGCGGGGGGTGGGGGGAAAAATTAATTAACCCCACGAACAATAGGGGCGTCTCTCTCTCACGGCGCGGAATATCGTATAAATCATCGCGTTACCGTATACTATACATGATGTCTGATTCGAGCGCTCGCGTTTTTTTTTTTTTTTTTTTTTTTTTTGTCGAGATCCAGAGCAAGGCCCGGGAGATCGAGAAGCTGGAGAAACTGGTCAGCCAGTCGGCCCAGGCGAACGAGAAGCTCCAGCGGTCCAAGGAGGACGAAAAGGTGAGCTTTCCCTTTCTCTTCCCCGAATGATTGATACACGGTCCAGATGCGTTTTCGCCGACTCTTGTTTATGAATATATGCGACCCGTCGATCAGTGATTATTATAATCGTATAGGTAATACACCGATGCGCGCTCTCGTGTAGTGAAGATGAGATCGTGTGTTGATTGTTGCAATCTTGTTACGAGACGTGAATTCTTCGTGAAAAAAATGTTCCGTTTCCTGCAGAGTCTCGCCGAGAGTTGCGAAAAGACCTTATACGGTACGCAGGTAGTTAATACGCGTCAGGAAAAACCGGCGCTTCGATCCCGCGAAATCGAGGTCGGCGCGAGAGTGTCTGTATATATGCGGCGGAAGCAGCAGGAGAGGCCGGACCGTCTGCCCCGGCTTCCCGTTCGACCCGACCACGCGGACGTAAATGTACTTTTACGGCGAGCGGTGTCGCGGAAAGTCGTTCCCGGTCGTCCGGGATGCGATACGTTTGGAGAGATCTGCGATGGTTCGGTGAAAAATCGGTGCACCGCTGTCGACCGATTTTTGCTCGCTGAGTGAGGGAGAGAAAAATGTAAACCCCAAAGGCGCGCGCAGGACGAACGAAAATTCGGTTCGAAACGTTCGTCGCGCGAACCGAGCGCGCAAGTAGGCCGCAGTTACGAGTCCTCATAGCCAGTACTCGTCGCAATACCTGCACGAAGGCGATAGCGCCTACCTCGAATACGCATTGCACGCTTGTACGGGGTACGTACAATGTGCCCACCTGCTCGCGCACGCGTATGCGTATAATAATATGAGAAAAGTCCGTTAGAGCTGTAGCCGGGGCCAGGGTATCCCGGCGAAAATAACGCAGAGCAGATATTGATGTCGCGCGGTCGTCGAGGCGAGCCGAAAATTAAAGTTGCGCGCGCGTATGCGTGCCTTATGCTCATAATAGGTGCGCGCGGCAGCGCGATCGCGACCCCTCTCCGCTCGTGTTTGTATTTTGTGGCGTGCGCCTGGAGAATAATGTAATTTGTACGACGAACGGCGCCCTCATGGCTACTTATACATCATGCGCATGCACATAGCTTTTGTACGTATATGCATGCGTTTCGCGTATCGCAATAACTTCATTGAAATACGAGCGAGCAGCGTTCGGAATTATAATATAGGTGGATAAGTATTGCCGGTGATGGTTGTAACGATCGGTATTTTACGGGCGGCACCGAGCTGCGGCGGTGTAATATAAGTACGGTACAGGGCAATGATCGCGGGGGTGGGGGGGAGGAGGTGTATGGCGGGGCGCTCGCGCGGATCGTTGGGTTTCTATGTCGATTTCTTTTTTTTCTCGTACATGCTTATTATTGTTCGTGGTGATTTTATTTTGGAAACATTTTTTTTGACGATCACAGGGGGGGGGGCATTGATGAGATTTTTATTTTTATTTTTTTTCGAATGAACGGTGCGAAAATCGTTACGCGATAATCGTCACGCATGTAATATGCCCCATATACTTATGCGACTGTGAGAACATTCTTTGAAAGCACAGCACGAAAATTTGCGCAATGATACGAACGCGCGGATCGATTTTATTTCTGCTGCACCTGCGTCGAGCATACATCACGGCCTGGATGCCGATCTCGTGAGATCGAGGCATGAAAAATCGGCAGGTCTTGGGCGGACTTGAAAAATTGTGGCAACGAGAACTGCTGGAAAATTTCGACCACATCAACATTATCTTTGCCGAAAGACCGACAAACGGCTCGGAAGTAAAAAAAAAAAAAAAAAAAAAAAAAAAGGGCACGGGGGCGCGGGCGAGGAGGGGGTAAGAGGAAAAAGGTAGAGTAGGGAGAGAGGGGTTGTATGTGTTGTACCGACGGACCGGTGTGTATAATGTATAGTATATATTATATACAGGCAGGTACTTATACGTAGTAAGAATAGGGGGATGAGAGGAGAGAAAGAAAGGAGGAGAGCGGCGGTGGCGGGCGGCTATACAGGTATATACCCTAGGAAGAGTTGAAAACACCGCATGCACGAGAGGCGAGCGCGCGATTATCGGTATGGTGGTATAGTGGCCAGGTGGTGGCTGGGCCCTCAGTCTCGCGTCAGACGTCGCGCCGAGCGCGCGCTAGCCGTCCGTTCATTTTTTGGTATCGGAGCTTTGTCATTATTTTTTATCTTGTAAAAAGAGTGATCGATTGACGAATCGACTGTGCAGCGAGGTGCGAATCGGTCGCGGGAGGACAACGCAGTTTTAGATTTACTTGTGTCGGTTGTTGTAAAATTATTTTCTTATTTTTTTGGGGGAGGGGACACCACAGTGGTCGATGGTGTGGAATAAAAAAAAGTGAAGGTGCATGGCTCGGGTTGTATGAATTCTCCAGGACGACGCGCACCTGATGGGGTTCGCGTGGGACGAGGTGAGTTTGAGTGGCTTCTGATTTCTAGTACATATTACGGTATTTATTTTTTCTCCCCTTAATTTTTTTCACCCGCCATAAAAGTCTATTTTAAAGTTAAAAGTTGTTTCGGCGCAGCCCTGAAAAAAAACGGTGACAATTTCGAACAGATTTACGCGAATGGAGAAGCGCGCTGATAAAAACAAATTTACTGCTGTTGAGAAGAAAAAGGTAGAAAAAAACTCCGACGATCCTGGCTACCGTGTCACGCGAAATTAGCATGAAATAATACTAATCGTCACTCTTTTGACGCTGCTCATTTTAGAATTCGCCTCGGCAGTATATTGCTTGTACAGGTTCCGAAGTATATTTGTCTACCAACATATTCACACGCAGAGGAAAAAAAAGAAAAAGGGAAGAAAATAATCGAGCCCCCACGTAATTCGTGAACATTTCGCATAAGTCCATTACCATAAATTCAGGCGTTGCCGGATCCTGTACAAGCACACTCGCGTGTATATAATACATATACATGTGCCTCATGATAGCTGCTACTGCATATTGTAATCCCTGCTTTAATGCGCAAAGTATACATAACAACAGAACACGATTTAGTGAACGCCGACGCGCGTGGGTGTTTTCAAATTTTTCGCACAACACACACATGTGAATTTCCGTAAATATATTTATAAACTGGCGCGCGTGCTGAGAAAATCGTGCAGCTTACCGATCGACTACTCGTATATACATACCGCAGAATCACCGCTAAACTATAGGCAAATCCGAATGTAAAAATATGAAAAGAAACTTGCTGGACATAAATTTATTTCAAAATTATCAGTCAATCACAGAACCACCAGCGTAAAAAAAAACAAAACCAAAAAGTTACGAAGCCTACGTATGATTCTACACTGTACACACATCCTCCCAACGTTTCCGAAAACTGCAGAAAGCCAACATACGCACCCACTCGCGACAGCCTTCTCGCATACCGATCTCGGCTCCATCAGAGTATAAGATACAGGCAAAAGGGACGACTAAACGCGAGCCATCCGCACCTGCAAGCACGCACCCTGGAGAGCAAAACTGTCGCGAGTATGCATGCATCCTCCATCACGGCATCCCGTCGGCAGATTTCTCTCTACCCTGTACATACGTTCCCTACACCCTAGCTCTTTCTCCAAATGCGTTTCTCCTCCGTCTGCCCGGCGCGCGACCTGTGTGTGTATATAATGCACTTTTTCCTGCATCCGCGATTCGTGCGCAGCTAGTGTATATTATATACGCGCATCGATGGAGGGAGAGAGAGAGAGAGAGAAAACCCGACGCAGACGCTTATCTCACGCGCGCGCGAGGCAGCAGTGCTGCAGGTAGGTAGTATATGTATGAGTAATGTCAGGGTCGGCGGCGTGGGAAAATCGGCGCGCCGGACGCAGAGCCGATTCAGCCGATCGCCCCCCCCCCCCCCCTTCCCCCCAGATAGAAAGTCGTGCGATCGGACCTTCGCGATCTTAGATAGTGTACGGAGTACCTGTGTATTCCGCGCTGCCGTAGAGAGTTGGAGAGACACCGATTGGTAATACATACTTATACGTGGACGAAAATGGAGTGTGGTTTCTTGACCTGAAAAACGGAGCTTCGTCGATCTGTGCGGCTGTACTAACGTGAAGATCGGTATGTACGTGCAAAAAGAGGATTGTTGTAGCCGTCACGTTGCAGCGAGTTTTTTCACATCACACGCGGAATCGCAGATTCGACTGATCCTCGTTCTATCCTTATAAATCATGTACCCCCGTCGGCTGTAGTTTTTTTTTTCCCAAATGCAGCTCGTACACTCGAGCGAAGGTGCGATATCTGTACGAGGCATATGTATATACTTACCTCAGGCGTGGCGTTACGCGTCGCCGAGGACAGCGATCTGCTGCTCCCCCGCGTACGGGGCCGAGATGCGTACAATAACGCGTGTGCAGGAGAGGAGAGGCGCAATGATACACCCGAACGTTATCCTCCTGAGAAACGATCGTCTCTCTGCAGCCCTGCAGTTGGCATCGGAGTAAGGAGGAAGAGGAGGATAAGGATCATACGCGTGCACAGTCAGGGAGGTGGGGGAGGAGCATGAGCCTTCTCCGACGCTTTTGCGGTCGCGCCGCGTGGATCGGACGATGATACATGTATTGTGCGAGCTTATAAATATACGATATACATGACGCGTATGCATACGTGTGTATAATAAGAGAAGCGAGCGACTCTCGTATTTGCGGCTCCGCGGTGGCGGAGGATACGGTGCGCCGTATGGTGCAGCAGCGCCGGATACGGCGTCGTCTTTCTTTCCATTGTACATACGTTTCGCCGCGATGGGTTTTCGCTCTCGTTCCCTTCTTTCTTTACTCGTTCCTTGGTATTTGTGTTAATGGTTTTACACGTGTACCCCAATGCGCTCGTGATTTATGGCGCAGGAGGGTAGGAAGTTGCGGAACCGCGAGCTATGTATAATAACGCACTCATTCCGGCAGTCGGATCGATTGGTCGCACCCGTGGGAGTGAAAACAGCGGATCAGCTCGAGAGCGGGGACACCACGAGTCTTGCTCTGGGCCATTCGGTCGGAGAATTATTTTCGAATGTTCGCAGCGCGAAACGTCGACGAAACCGGATGGTCGTTGGAAAGAATTCGGGTTCGAGAATTCGTCTTCGGAACGAAGCACCAAGCGGACAATAAATATTATGTCCGTCGAAACGGCACCAAAACAGCATACGGTGCGTTACAAAAGTTGGTTAATCAGTCGAGAAAAAAAATTACCAGCCCGTTTATGCAGATGTACATTTTTGATATGCCCGTACAGCGAGGCTCGTAGAACGTGGTGTTTATTATTCGAGAAGAAGTTGACTGCGAATCGTTTGAGCATGCAAGCATAATAAGTTCACCCAGCCAGTACGCGTAACCCTCGGCCTTAATGTTTTCTTCTAGACTATACAACACACTATCAATCTTCTACTTCTCATATCAATCCCACCTACACCATAACATGCTTACTAATGATCCATCAGCTGCGACGGCTCGTCGTTTTCTTTCACTTCCGCAATACATGCATAATAATAAGCATGGACAAAAGCAGGTGCACCAACAATATTACACAGACGACTCCTCTTGCGCAAGAGAGAGCCCCTGCAACACATACTCGTACACCTACACTCGCTCGCTCCCTTCCTTTTTTCACGGTCAAGTTCTTCGTTTCGTCTCTGCATCCAGGCATATATCCCAATGCGCCCCTCTCAACGTACGAGTAAGCACTGCCCTCCTTCGCGCGGTAAGAACACAGGGCTCGTGAAAAAAAGAAAAAAAAAAAAAGAAAAAAAAGGAGCTCGTGTGCCCTATTCACGTAATAGTACGCGTCGTGTAGTGCAGGAAGAAGAAGGAGAGAGAGAGAGAGGAACGACGAGAATGGGAAGCTGCTCTCCCACGACGCCTCGTAAACCCTCTGTGTGTGTGTGTGTAGGTGTGCGTACCTTCTCTCCTCCGCTGCATCCACTCGGTACAAGTACGTAATATACACAGCGGCCTCGCCCCCCTCGTGTAATGCGCATGTGCCAGAGCGTACTTACAATACCAACGCGCGTGCACGTTGTATTGTACACTTGTCGCGCGCGGTCCGTTTGCTTCCCGAGAACAACTTGTAGCGTTGAACGGGTCGCGGGATTGAGAAGCTGGGGTTGTTGTTGGGAGCGAAGTTTCTGAAAAAAAAAAGATCTTCGTCTTCTGTATGAAATTCCGATGACAATGGCACCTCTGTTTCTTGGGCTTCTTTTTTTTTTTTTTCTTTTGTTAATAAACAAGTCACGGGCCATAATGCCGCACGATCGTTTTTTGGTTGTAAAAAGATGGCGTTTCGACCGCAAGAGCAACGTCGGTGAGTCGTGAATGACTCGGATGAATAAAAATGAAGCACTTGTACAGTCAACAGCAAAGCACTCGACCGCTCTGTCAACTCTATTTCTACCGCTGTTCCCGGATGCATCGATCCGTTCTAATTTTTTGTTCGCTGGCTGAGACTCTCATTTGTATTAATTTTTGCAAAATTCATTTTTGTCTGTTTTTTTTTTTTTTCGCGCCAACGCGGAAACTCGCACCACATAGAGTACACTTTATATCGTGGATTGCAATTATTTTCCCTTCCTTTCGCCCGCGCATGATCGTTTAGCCGCGACAGATCGGCCAACTAATTGGATCACGTCGCGCTTTCGTCCTCGATGCGCCGCAGCTCAGGATCCGACAGACGCGGCGAAGAATCCTACTGAAAACCGCGACGACGACTCGCCGCGCGCGGATGGCGGTGCGCCGCAGGTGGGGGTCTGATTAATTTTTTCTCCCGTACAGGCCGCGGGAAGGAGAGGAGGCAGCTGAGTCGTGCGGGGATGCAGGGGATCGTTTGCGTTCGTTATTTCGGCTCTAATGACGCGGTGCGGGAGGAAAAAGTAAGGGGCTCCGTCGATACGAGGTATAAGACGGGGAAATTGCCTTCCTGCCTATTGTGCGACGATGATGATGATGATGATGATGATGATGATGATGATGATGCAAGGGGTGCGAACCGCCGAGCGGGAGGACGAAGAGTGGGACGCGCGTCGCGAGTCGGAAGTCGGTGTTGCATCAACTCTGCCCCATGATTGATAATTTTCAAATATCTTCGTTTCGGCTTGTTCTTTCTATTTTGCTTATCGTCGCGTCGAACGAAAGCAATCACGTATCGTTCGGAATGACGACGTTGAAGGCTGCAGACGATTTGCACAAAAGTAAAAGCACTTCCGGCGTGAATTTCATTTGGTACGAGCATAGTCTTCAAATGAATTGCATCTTCTCCGGCGAGAGAAAATACGCCGCGGTTCGACGATCCATCGTAAACAGATATGATGACCGAAGCGGCGAAACGACGACGACGACAGAAAAAAGCCCGGTGGCCGAAAACTCGCGCCGCATCCGCAAAAGCGTCCCGACGAAAGAGCCGACTTTGAGCGCCTTTGTAAGTAAGCACGCGGTGCTGGTCTCCCGGAGACTCTCAACGGCACAGCAGAGAGAGAGAGAGAGAGAGAGCCGCGCATAATGGCCACGAGCGACTCGTATATAGAGAGCCGCGGCCCGCGCGCGCGCGAGTGGCCACCAGGGTATGGGGGGACGAAAAGAGGAGAGTCGGCGCGTAACAGTTCTGTCGCTCGATCGGCCCCCTCCCGCTCTCTCGGAAGGTGAAAAGGAGAACGGAGGCAGCGGCGGGGTCGGTCGATCCCTGTCCGGTTTATCGGCGAAGAGGGAACCGAGGCCCCGCTGCAGTCGGGGAGCGCCGTGGGGAGGGGGGGGGGGC
>JAPYYV010025155.1:0-12285 GCA_030522625.1 Copidosoma aretas
AACGTAAATGAAAATTTTGATGTATTATTTAATAGACGTTGTTTTAGATTATTTTTCATCACAGCATACTGAAACGGCAGTTTCTCACGTATAGAAAATCTTTTCGGTATAAATTTTGCTTCGATAGCACGAAAACAATTTTGTGTTACAATATCGTCAAAAAAGTTCAAAGGTAAATTTTTATAAGATTGTCATCTCATTAACTTCTTCACTATCCAATCTTATCTACAATGAAAGATATTTTATTGTTAGTGATACAATTCGATGCCTTTACTATTTATATTTCAATTCATGTTAAATATATTTCTGTATACTTACTTTCAAACATGCATCCACTGTTTTTTGATTTTTTAACGATACCACTTTCTGATATACTTTAAAAATTTTGTCATTAATTCGAATATGATACACCTTCAAATGTTTTTTCAACTTACTCGTGTTACAATTTTTCATTTCTATCACTTTAACTGATTTTTTTCCTCACATAATAAACACACACCGACTTTACCACCTTCTGGATGTTCGAATCTAAAGTAACTTTGATATGAATGCTTTCCATTATTTTCTTGTTCGCTGTTGATTGATGCCGTTGCTTCGGCTACTTGAACAATAATAAGCTTAAAACTACCACAGCAGACAAAACTATCAGACGGTTGAAACATTTAAATTTAATTGAAACATGTGACTCGGAGTAAGCCAATCAAATGCTCTAACTAAATACTATATTGATACCAATATTTTCTTGTCCAATACCAAGACAATACCAAGATCAAGACAATACTACACACCATCAAGACCTTTCCAATACCAAGACAAGACCGGCAAGCACCAATACTTTTCAATACCAAGACAATACATGTCCCAAATCTCGTATTGTCTTGGTATTGCTAAGCCCTACACGCACCCTCGACGACGTCCTACCGTAATGGTCCGCCCGCCACACGCCGACGGCCAAAAGTCTTGGACCACACACGCACTCCTCGACGACGTCCTACCGTAATGGTCCGCCGGCCCCACGCCGACGGCCAAAAGTCTCGGACCACACACTCGATGCAGATTCACTCGCTTCGAACTTCCACAATAATGAAAACACCGCGAACTGCACAGCATCGAGTCCCCGCGGGCACACCCCGAAGAACTCAATCGCAACTCTCAGCGGACGCGCCCGTCCTGCACCCTCTCCCTCTCGACCCAGACAACATCCTTCCGTTCCGCACCGGCCCTCCATTCTCTCTCTCTCTCCTACACCTTCTCTCCCGCCGCATACTTCGCATTCTCTCTCTCTCCCATACTCTATCTGTCGCGTACCCCCGATGTCGCCTTCCTGCTTCCGATCGCACCCCTTCCCGCGAACGCTCGCCTCTTTCTCGCGTTCTCGGACCCCTCCCCTAGGACACCCGTACTCCTTTAACGCGCCCGAGGAATCTTCTTCCCGCACGAACTTCATGCATCCACTCGCATTGCCAACTGTTCGCTCAACACACGCTCTCCGCACACCGTACACCCGTTTGCCTCGCACGTCGCCACCGCAGGTCACCCGCATTGACGACCCGACGCAACCATACCTCTCGCTGGGCCATGTCCCAGGCTCACTGATCCCTGTCTCGGCTACTTCCAGACCCGATGATTGACTGGAGGCGGTGACCTTGGCATGGCTCCCGGACGACCAGACAGCAGGCGATGGCTAGATCAGGAACGTCGGCTCGGCTGGTAGGCAGCGGTGCAGGCAGATGTTGAATCGGGTATCGGGTTTTCTGTTTCTCTCTCTCGTTCGATACAGCAAGAGCTCCTTACAGCACGAAAGCCAGCAAAGAACCGATCGGCACGAAGGGCCCGCGAGCTTGCGAAGGCTCGGTGGCCGCTTGGTGTCGCTTCTGTCTCTCTCTCTCTTTCTCCTACTCTACACCGCTCGCGTTCGACTCAGTCTCCTCTCCACTCACACACATGCGCATACACACTCGTACCTATACTCGTCCCGGCGCTATACAATTACTAACACACAGTGTATTAGCACTAGTAATTACAAATAAAAATCGCTACAGTAAAATACACTCTAAATAGTTAATCAACACGCAGACAATTTCAACACTTAATTACACTAGCCTTTCAGCTAACTCTAAATACTTATGTCGCTATCGATCTTCTTTTACTCTCGCATGAAAAAAATAAAAGCACATAAACACACAAATAATCAATAAAAATAAATCGCAAAACAAAAAAGTTTGCTAAGTGCGATTTTGGCGCTCATGGCTAAAAAGAGAAAAATGACCTCATCATAAAGACAAGCAGCCCGACAACTGATCGTTTATAATAATCGTGTAAAAGAAGAATGCTAAGTTCTAATGAATATTCTTTGTGTGCAGTGCAAAGCTCACAACTTTGAGGATGCAAAAATTTCAAAAAAGGAATCTCTATAAGCGGTTGTTGCAGCCACAGATCTGTGACATTAAACCCGGTACCAGATTTTCCTCCTGAGTTATTAGCGTTATTTAAAGAAGAAAATTAACAGTCATATTTTTTTTCCAGCGTACCCGTTATCACAAAAATCGTTTACCTTTTGCTTTATTTAATGCTAACTTAGTAAATTTTCAATCACAACACCCGGGACCATACTGTTTTAAAACTCAAGGTCAGATATATTATCAAATTAATACTTTATTGTATCCTTTTATTACTGAAAATCCAACTTATGGACAACTTTTTATCATTAATCAATAAATAGCTTTGCATTATGAAATGATCCAGAATCCTGTGTTAGATTATGCACTTATATCCATGTTAGATTCTGTAATTCGTAATAATAATATTTTTGCAAAATCTTATAAAATGATAAACCATGAAATTGTTGCATAGTTTTTCTTAAATAACAGTAGTCGACAGCTTGATCAATAAGAAATTGTTGTTTTCATGAAAACCAGGTCAAGATATGTAAAGATTTAATTTTTAAAGGGTTAATTAAGTTGCAGCTATTTTTTCTATAACAGCTGATGGAGAATTTCTAGATTCCTACGTTACTGTGCGGAATAATGAGCAACAACGTATAAATCGAATGGCTCACACCAAATACCGAATGGCTATTCGACCAGACGAAATTAATCCTTTTATATTGGGTCATAGATTGTATTAGCAATGGGTTGTAGATCATTATGTGAAAATGTGAAAATGGAGAAGGATAGAATTTATTATTGCAAAGATCATCAAATAAAGTTAAGAGCTGATACGTACAAAGGTTTATGTGATTGTATACTAATGTCTGCTCGCGATGTATCGGCTAATGTTGGTAAGACTCCGATTCCTCCTTAATAATTTAATGGATCTTGACGTCATATGCAACAATGTTACCGATATGATTTGGCAATCATTAATAAAAATGGTAAACCAAAAATTTTCTTTACAATGACAGTTAATCTAAATCAGTCTGAAATCAAGGAAAATCTCTTACCTGGTCAACAAGTTTTAGATAGACCAGATGTAGTAGAGCGAGTATTCTATACAGAAAACAATTCTTTACTTGATTTGATTGTAAGAAAAAATTATTTTGCATCAGTCACAGCTTATGTATATGGTACTGAATTTTAAAAAAGGTCAGGTTATATGCATTTGTTAATTACACTTGAAAGGGGTTAAAAAATTACTACCTCTGAAATAGTCGATTAGTTTATACTTGCTGAAATTCTTGATCCACTACCTACTCCTTATTTACATAAAATAGTTAAAGAATATGATTCATGGTCCATGTGGTGATTAGTGTACAGTAAGTAATAAGTGTAGTAAAAAGTTGCCTTAACAATTTAAAAATTAAACGACTTTAGACGAGAATGGATATCCTAATTATCGTAGAAGAAATTGGGGCATAATTTATGAGGCTTGGTCTATTCATACGAAAATCTACGTATTACGGCGATCTGATACTGTACAGAAGACTCATGGCTGTGTGCGTGTACTTAAGTGTATTTACGTTGATTTACGTTGATTTACGTGGATTTACGTAGATTTACGTAGATTTACGTGCAAATAGACACACATAGTTTATGAACCTCCTGGAAATCGTATAGTACATAATAAATGGGTTGTCTCTTACTGTCCTTAATTATTAGAAATATTGAGCAGTCACATTATTGTTGAAGTTGTTTCTAGCATTATCGCAGCTAAATATCCATACAAGTACATCAAAAAAGTTAATGATGCAGCTACTGTAATTATAAGAGGGACAGATAAGAGCCGTGGCAAGACAAAAGTCACACTATTACTATATTGTTGATACATCTACCAGATCAACAATGGGTTATAATTCCAGAAAATTTCGAAGACGTAGTCTTAATGAACAATCTACATAATTTGAGTAGTATGTTACTTGATTATTTTAAATTGAATGAAAGTTGTTGAAAAGCAACGCAATATTTTTACACAGAAGATCCGAGTTATTTTGCACTTTAGAAAGCAAAAAGCAATTATACCACAACATCTTCGTGGAACCTTCGAAACAAACATTTTAATTGTATAGGTCGTATGTTTTTGGTTAGTCCAACTCAAACAGAATTATTTTATTTCAGGTCAATATTACTACATGTAAAAGGTGCAAAAAGTTATACTGAACTAAAAACAGTAAAAAATGTTTTACAACCATCTTTTGCAGCAACTTGTATAGCACTTGGACTAATCGAAGATGATGAAGAATGGATTAAAGAAATGGACGAAGCAACGCTTTGGATGATGCCTCAAAGACTTTCTGTCTTGTTTGTTTGTATACTCATACATTGTCAACCAATTCATCCAGAAGAATTGTGGAATAAATATAAACTTGCAATGTCTAAAGATTTTCTTAGAACAAATTATCGTAAAGTAAGTTATCAAATACCGTATTCTAAAATAAATAGTTTGCTAAATAATAAATCAGATCAATGTCACGTATCACCAGATCCCGTATTAGAAGAAAGCGACTGTCAGTACAGCCAGTTAAATTCCGAACAAAAAGAAATTGTTGACATCGTTCTTAAAGCTTCTGAAGATGAAAGTTATGACGGTCCTACTTGTTTTTTATTTAGAGGGACAACTAAAATTTAGAAAAACTTTTGTTTGTACTACTATTTACATTGCGTTATTCTCAAGGAATGTTAAAGTATGCTCGATAGCATTCACAGGTAAAGCCGCAATTTTACTGCCCAATGGTAAACCGCTTCAGAAAACCTTTGGGTTACCAGTTTCTATGTTTTATGTTTCTTTGTCACGTATAAAAGCACAATCTAAAGAAGGTTGATTATTGAAAGATGCAAAAGTTTTTATTTGGGATAAGGCACCTATGACACGGCGTTATACTTTAGAAATAGTAGATCGAACTTTAAAATACATTATAAATAATAACACAGCCCAACAAGGGTCTGGAAATAGAAACGCAAATATGTATTTCCGAAGGTTTTTGGTGCGCTTAATCGGAATCTGGCATCAGAATTGCTCTTTCACGTCAGGATCTCGAGATATCCTAACCTGAATGTGCAAAAAACACTGTTTTTAGACATATTTGATATTATGTAACATCTTGAGGTAATTGTTTTATAAAAAACCAGTAGCAATATTCGAAAGCATGATCCTTCAACTTTAAAATCATTTTTAAATCGTCCAGATTTATTTTGTTTTGACCGAGATATGACAATTTCAAATGTGTTTCTCGCCGATTCACAAGAATCCAAGTCAAACCGAGAGTTTAAGCTACTTCTAGGAGCAGATTTTCGTAAAAAATCTTACTTTAACTACAGTTTCTGCATAAGCGTTTAAGAGGTAGGTAATACGAATTAGCTTTATGTTTACAAGAATTACAAATGGTGCTTTCAAAATGGCGGACGAAAAGAACTAAGTTTAAACATTAAGGATTCGAGTTTCCAGTAGATTTGTTCCGATCTGCTGGTCGGAAGCTGGAAAGAGACTGGTCGGAAGCTGGAAAGAGAGAGAGAGAGAGAAGAAAAATATGTTTCGTCCCGGGAGCACGTCTGGACTCGTCAGTAACACTTGACGACGTGCTCCCTACCTTGGACACCGGGGGGTGTGACGGACGATGATTTCGACCGTCCTTATGTATCAACCGAAGACGATTTTTGACACTTACGGAGGGATCGTATTTCTGATGCTCTGATTTCTGACCGTGCGGCTTTTGAGGCTTGGCCATCTAGCGAGTGAGGCGTGAGTAAAGCGTGGCTCAAGTGTTGCCATCTGTTATGAGAAGCCGGAAGTGTGAGTGTTGTGGTGCAATCGGCTAAGTCGCCACAGATTTGTCTGAATTTTTGTTGATAAAATTTTCCATTAGTACAAATGCAAAAAAAAAAATAGCTTTTTAGATGTCGAGGACGCAAAATAGCAAAGCCTGCTGCCAACTCATTGACACAAATATTTTTACTTAGATATTTATTAGCCTCTATTTTCACTTACTATATTTATCTTAGTTACGTGATCAAAACGTTTCAGACAACCTATATTATTCCAATGCTTTTATAAAATTCATAAGATCCAAATAAATAAATAAATGAATTAATTATAATGTTACTGTTTACGGTTTTTTGAACAAGATGATTATAAGTGCAACGCATCACAAATTCAGACAAGCCTATTGGAAACTCGAATCCTTAATGTTTAAGCGTAGCTCTTTTCGTCCGCCATAATAAGAGCGCCATTTTTAATTTTCATAGCTGATTCGTATTACCTACCTCTTAAACGCTTGTACAGAAACTGTAGTTAATGTAATATTTTTTCGGAAAATCTGCTCCCAGAAGTAGCTTGAACTCTTGGTTTGACTTGGATTTCTGTGAATCGGCGAGGTACAAATTTGAAATTGTCATATCTCGGTCAAAACAAAATAGATATGGATGATTTAAAGTTAATTTTAAAGTTACAGGATCATAATTTCAAGAAATGCTACTGGTTTTGGAAAAAAAAAATTACCTTGAGATGTCACATACCCTCAAATATGTCTAAAAACAGTGTTTTTCGCACATCTGGGTTAGGATATCTCGAAAACCTGACGTGATAGAGCAATTCTGATGCCGGATTCGGATTCAACGCACCAAAAACCTTCGGAAATGCATGTTTGCATTTTTGTTTCTCAATTTTTTTAAAATTTTGTTGGGCTGTGTAATTGGCCTTTCGGAGGAAAAATTATGCCGTAAGGTGGAGATTTTAAACGACTTCTTTCTATAAAAAATCACGGAATTCGAAGTGAAATATTAAATTTATTGATTAAATATAGCTTATAATGGGTGCATTTTTCCAAATTTAAATTACAAATAAATAAGAGGGTCTTACCATAAGAACTTGAATTTTCTCAGTTCCTATTAGATGTGGGAAATGGTACTAGAAATGACCAAAATGATTATATTCAACCTTACAATCATTGTATACTACTAATAGACTATAGCATTGTTTGAAAATTATTTGGAAAAATTATTCAAGAAAGTAATTTTGAAGAAATGAGTAAATTTGCAATTTCATCAGTTAGGAATGTTGATGTTGATGATATTAATGACCAAGTTAATAATTTATTAGACATATTACCCGAACATATCTATACTGGGTTTGATAGCATTGAAAATTGTAATAATGGTGAACTTACTGATCTTCTTTCACCGGAGTATCTAAACACTTTAAATCCGCCACGTCAACCTCCGTATAAATTATGTTTAAGAACAAATTCCATCAATATGTTAATTATAAATTTAAGCATAAATGGAAATCTAAGCAACGGTACAAGACTGCAAGTTATTGACTTTTCAAATCATCTAGTGAAATGTAAAATCTTAACAGGAGATAGATGTAGTAACGTTATGTCTTTTAATCATACTACTCATTATTGTAAAAATGAGTACCTGTTGAAGTTTAAAAGAAGACAGTTTCCAGGTAAATCAGCTATTGCAATGACTATAAATAAGTCTCAAGGATAAACATTTAAGAAGATAGGGATCGATCTTAGAAGAGATGTTCTTAATCGTAGACAATTATACGGAGCTATGTCTAGGGTTAGGTCATGGGATTCGTTAATAATATTTGTTAGATATCAGGGACAAAGTATGCATGTAAAAAATTACGTTCCAAAGAATCATATCAATAGTATCTTAGTTTAAGAGGGTACATTTACTAAGAATGCAATTTTTAAGCAGTGCTGATTATTATTTGAAAGTAAGTTTATCATCTTATAAGAACTCTAAAAAATTGTTAAGCCCGAATTCGAAATATAAACGACATTGTAATGAATGAAAGTGTGGACTAAGTTATGGATTTAAGGCAAGAATACGATTTTCCGGGTATCGCTAGTGGACTGCGTATTTGGGTAATAAAAGTGATTTTTGCACACATTTACTTTTAGGGATTAACCGATATTTGCTATGTTTTCAAAACGTCAAAGTCGGATGGTTTAAGGTTAAAATTAGCCACGTAAACAAATTTTAAAAGATTTTTAATGAAAAGTATAGTTTTTAGGAGAAATATCAAGTGCTGATTAAAAATTTCGTATTTAAAATTGGTGCAATTGGCTGTATTTTAACTTCAAGCCGATTTGATGACGTTTGAAATTTTTTTTCAATAAAAATGATATTTTTAGGATTTATTTTGTTTTCAGACATAATATTTTCCGAACTGACAATCATTTTTAATAGAATCTAAGTGGCAGACTTCGTCCACAACCAAGGGTAGCCAGTTCCGGACTCTGCTAAAAATAGACAATCCACTAAGAAACCAGAAAGCATCAAGTATTTTTTGAATGCACATATTTTTTAAACTACCAGCATTTTTTACAATACATACACAAACACTTTCATAACAAACATTAATAAGTACACAAACACATACAAACACACATGGAATGCGCCGAGGGTGTACCTCCTCGTGGTGAATTTCGGGTAACGCCAAATGACCTAAAAATATTACAATTATTATTTTAATGACCATTTTTATTCAAATGAAAAATTAGAAAATCATAAAATCGGCTTTGAGTGCTGCTACAGCCATGTTAACTTACCCTATAGTTTATAGGGTAATTTTACGGCGCACGTAGCGTGCTAATTAAGTTCCTAGTATAGCTAAAAAATAAAACACTTTTTGTAATCTGCATCTTAATATACATAAAAATATGTATGTACAATCACGTATTTCGGATATGCAAATAATTGACAGCAAATTTTCGTAATAGAAATGTTTGACCATCAGTGAATTTTTTTTATGCTCGAAGATACCTGTATATGTTAATTTGAAAATATGGATAAATTTAATATTTTATCTATGTAAACATGTTCGATAGTTTGTGTTTGAGTCTTTTTTTTTTTTTTTTTTTTGGAAGGGTTCATAGCGGAGCGTCGCGGAAAAGAAATGAGTGACAGTGATAGTGAAATAAAAAACGAAAGGCTACATCCAATAGAAGGACTAAAACAGTGATTAAGTGTGAGAAGACAATAATGAAAAAAAAGAAGCTAGAAACAAACCAAGGGCCACGTGGGAACGAGTCAGCGAGGTAGCCTCAGGACAGTCAGGGTTGCAGCTTCATCACCAGCTATCGAGGGCGAAAAAATAGGAAGAAACATCTTAAATCACCACGATACAATGAAGCCAGTGATACAGACCAAAGAAAAAAATCTGGATCAGCGCACTTATACTTCTAATTTTGACTATAGCAACCTGGTAAGCAATCATATCTAGTAACATCCCCCTATTCCCCGGGAATAGATTAAGAAAAGGCAATAATATAATCGGCTGAAAACTTGGCCCTTGTATCTTGCATGGACAAAGCAACATAAACAAATTTAAAGCATTGCACAAATAGTTTGCAACAATCAAATAGCGAACGTAAGTAACTTATCTGGGATGAGCAAATTTCAAAGTAAGTACAAATACTTAATCATGTAATAGTGTATTACTTTTATCATCAACTACGTTTGATTGATGAGGTACCGAACTCAATTGCTTACTTACTGATTTTAAGTGTTGCGTTTTAGGGGTAGGAGCTATGTTTCCGCAAGCTTCGAGAGTAATAATTTGAAACGATATGAAATTTCATGATTCATCCAAAGCAAGGAGATTAGAACTACATCCAAGAAACTACTGCCAATATGTATTCGTATTAATGTCAAATTTACTAACTACTAAAGTGATTATTTGATCTTCCATATCAAAGTCGGTCCATATGACCTAGAGAGATTCACCTAAGTTTATATCTCGCCACAAATATGTTTTAATTCCCATTCGATTTGACTTCTTATTCGTTGACAGGAAATGATAGTTTAAAGATAACTATTTACTATGTGATGCTGACTATCATAATAGTTGTGTAGAGTTTGCCAAGCCAAAAGGGTATTGATCGTCAGCCAATAGTATAGATGAGATAAAATTCAATGCCTATTAACTAATATAAGCTCTTAGTTAATGACATTTTACAGTAATTCAAATATCTTCCTTGCGATGAACCAGCCACCTGAAGGTATCAGAGAAGTATTCCGATCTAGAACATCGGACCGAATACTTTAAAAGATCGATACGAGTTGAGTGAGAATTACTCGAGGGCTGGGTCCCTTGAATAGGTAAGAGTAGAATTGGATTTAGATCCTGACTACTACGAATCCTTATAAGTTCAAAAAAAGTCCCCCTTAGTCATGTAATATAGGTCCTCAAACATTTTGCACAACTCGGTAGTAAAGTACGGATAGGTTTTTCTAACGCAGTCAGAGATTAGAAGAGAGATTGCTAACGCCAATGCTACGGTGCGTCTTGACTTTTAGCCGCTGATTCAAGCGCTCGGTCGTGGCCAACGCTGGTACCAAGGCGCACATCTCGTCGATCAGTGATGACGCCGTAAAAGGAGGCGTAGCCAACAATGTGCGCCTGAGAGAGCGAGAGAGAGAAGTAGCCATGTGTAAGTTGGTATACACAAGAAGCTGAAGGAGCGGAGGGGAAATGTCTATTCAGTTCGGGGGCTTCGGAGCACCTGCGATTGCGAGAAAGAAGAGTAAGCATGTGCTATATGTATACATATGCAACGTACAGCTGAGCGGAGCGTCACCGACCTAATCTGCCAGAGGCGATGATTGCGAGATGTATTTCTTTTACTATGAGTATATGCATAGCACTATTCAACTTGTACATAACTGATACGCTGTTATACGATATTTTACGCATCAACCTGTTGAAAACAATCAATTATCTCTTATAATCTAAATAGGAATGAACTAACAACAGCCTATCCGCTGGGGGTTTCCAATGATTATATGCCATTTAGATCTGCTAGATATCAAGTGCGTTCCTAGTCTAGTTGGTTAGAGCGACTGTATGGCTCGAGTTTTTTTTCGGTTATAGGTTCGAATGCTGCTCGGTTAAAACTTTTTTGGCAATCTATTAGTCTATTTTAATTTTATGATTTATTTTTACGATTTTTAATTCATTTATATTTACGTAAAAATATATAATCGCATGAAGTTTTGTTAATACTTGAACTATAATCAAGGTACAGACAGTACTACCTTGAATACGTACTGGAAATTGTATCAAAGATTTTTTTTTGCTTCAAAGTGCATACCTGCATTATCGATAAAAATTTTTTCTTCTCATACTTATATATTGTGTACTCCTTTAAATATGTTTATAAAAAATAACAGAATATTATACGTTTCCAATCTAAAATTTTATAAAACAATAATGAATTGCCGAACAATTTTTTTCACAAAAATTAATGTTTATAAGCATGTACTAAAATTAGATATAAATCCCACATTGTTAATTATTTAACAAAAAGTACACCAACGTGTTATTTTGCAGTGATTATCCTAATTTTAAAGTAACAAAAACAAATTTTGTTCAGGCAACACTCAAAATATCATACTAGAAACATACAATTTACGTGAGAAAAAAGTCAGAGGCACAAAAAAACTTACTTTATCCCTGGACTAGATACTCTGACTTTAAAAATTTTTAGCAATATGAAAAAATTACGTGTGTAACCTATTTTGAATTCTTGAAAAGTTTTATTTGTCAGTAGGTATAGATTTTTGACCTTAAGAAAACTTATACTCCAGTTACGAAGAGATCGTAAGTGAGGATTGAAAAGAAAAAAAACAGTCTTCATTTTCTCTACACTACGACTTTTTGATACTACTTATACGTTTTTAAGGTATAACTATAGTTGCATCCCTACTACGCTATTCAAAAGCAAATTTTACCTCAGATTCGACAGTGTGGTATGCCTTCTGTCTCTCTCGCACTTATAAGAAGACATAACCTTTCGCAGTTTTTACGACGGTTATTAATGTATTTCTTATCTCA